>ML818826.1:9039-81204 GCA_009831015.1 Picea engelmannii
AAAAAAAAATTGTCTAATAACAATATTTTTGTTTGCTAGTTTGTCTGTGACCTACGAGACTAGCTTGTGGCTAAGAAGCTATGATTCAAGGGCATTTAAGCTATCAAAATTACCCGGGGATCGCACCTGGCCTGAGCCACACCAACCCTTAACATGGATGGATTTTTTGTCCCCGCAGGTTTCATACCGATGACTTTAACATCACAGAGTGCCTTAACAACACACTCTGTCACTGATTGTCCTACACCTCAGGGACATGACATTAGGATATTTTAAATGTGTAAGAATATATAAATATCTTTCATATATTTATGAAAGATTCCATTAAAAAAAATCAATTTTGATGAAAATTTTATTTCATTATAAAATAGAAAAAGAAAATAATATATAAAAAGAAACAGTATGGAATGAAACAATCTGTCACCTTTGTGACACTGAAAGAGTTGAAGATGAAAATCAGTTTCACCTAGAGTGCCCTTTTATAAACACGTTAGTTGTATGAATCTATCCATAAAAAGAATACCACAAAATCGATCACACTTAGTCGTAAATGGATTTCAATTAAATAATTTACTACTATAAATCACCATTTCATTTAACCCCTTCCTTTGTGTTTTCATGACAATCACATTTTGCAACACCAAAATGCATACTCTACTTTTATATATGCTTATTTGAAAGGGATATATTTTATAGTTCAAGATCATATGCTATCAATGTCCTTAGAACAAGTATGATTCTTAGTTTCCTTTTATGAATTATACTGCATCAGTTCAAAGTTCCTATCTTTTTCACGAAGGAAACACTTAGTTAGATTTTTTTTTTAAACTTCGCCAAAACTTCATTTTCATAAGGTTTCGAACAAAAATCAACCTTGTCATGCAACGAACATGTACCGACATTCTAATATGACGAACAAAACCATACGTTACAGTGTGACGAACACAGTAATGTTGCAACATGTTGAATATAGTAATGTCGCAAAATAACAAACATAGTAACGTGGCAATCTGTTGAAGATAGTAACATCGCAATGTGATGACCATAAAATAATGTTGCAATGTGACAAACATAGGCATGTCATCCCAATGTGGATAGTAACAGTGCAATGTGACGAACATAAATAGACATCACAATTTGTCGCACATCTCCTTCTCGTCGCAATGTGATGAACATTTCCTTTCATTTTTATGTGGTGCACATATTCTGATGTCGCAGAGAGAAAAACATTTTCAAACGTTGCAATGTGTCTAACATAGAAACATTGAAATCTACCAAAACATAGCAACATCGCAATATGACGAACATATATAGACGTCGCAATGCGAGGAACATATACATCGATCACAATATGAAGAACATATCCCTATCGTCGCAATCCGACGAACAAATCCATATCATCACAATTTCATGAACACAGCCTTATCGTCGTAATATGATGAACACATTCCTATCATTGCAGTGTGACAAACATTTCCCTATCATCGCATGTGACAAAAATATCCTCACGTTGCAATTTGATTCACATATCCTGATGTCGCATTGGGACAGACATATCCAAATGTTGCAATGGGATGAACACAACCCATTTTCACAATGTGATGTTCACAACCCAACTTGGAAATGTTGCAAACATAGACTAGCATTGCAATGAGACAAAAATTTCTCGTTGTCATAATGTGATGAACATAACCCTGTATCACACTGCGACAAACCTATTCCAATGCCATAATGTAATAAACAAAAACCCTTTGTCGTAATCTGATGACCATATACTTACGATGCCATGTGACAAACAAAAGTTGATGTCACAATGTGACAAACAAAACATGATATCACGATGTGATTAACAAAACATGATCAACATTGCAATGTAGTAGTTCCGTAGTAAAATTTTGTTAAAGTTAATCAACATGGCCCACCATAATCAAATTCAAATGGTGAACGAAGTTTATCCATCGGCATAGTCAACCATAATAAACCTTGGTCAACCATAGTCAACGAGGGTAATTGTCAACCATGGTAAACTACGATCATGGTCAACCATAGTCAATTAATATATTAATGTATTACAACTTTAAAAATGTTTTACTAACATCATTATAGTGAATGTATTACTACTTCATTAATGTACTATTAAAGTATTGCTTTATCATTGTATGAATACTTTATTAATGTTTTAATGTATTAATATTTTAGTAATGTATTTATTAATGCACTTAATGTATTAAATGTATTTTTTTGGTATCGCTACTATAATAATGTATTATTAATGTATTACTTTATTAGTGCATTAATACTTTAGCACTATATTAAATTTTATTTTTAAGCTAAAAAATTCAAGAAACTTCTATTATATCACAATATAGTACAAAAAGGGTTGAAGAGGGGGTCCTCCAAAATAGGAAACAAGACCCCTAAACCCTATTTAGAGCCTCGAAGATAATCATAATTGAATTTTTTTATACAAAGTTCCAGAGGTGGTCCCATAACTAAAGCCCAAGATAAGATCATAGGGTCAATAACAAGATAACCAGAGACAAAATAGAGCAAACCAAAACACAACAACCTTTCAAAACCTACTGGCGAACTAGCGCCTGATTAATCCCAGAGGTGTTGATGTGGCTCTTTGCTTCCTGCTTGGCTTTGCGAACAATCTCTTCCTGGGGTTGACCATCCTTTGCCCGAACCTATTTATCCTCAATGTCGACCATAATTGGGCATTAGAGGGATCCTGGAGGAGACTTGGCATCTTGACCTTTCTTATGTTGATTCAGGAACTGATCTGGTTGATTAAACCTAAACTTGATACCATGTTGGGCTCCAAAATAAAGCTTGAATTTACCCTCCAAAATGTGAATATCTTGGAGTATTTTGGCATTCTCTTGCCTAGTGTCGCTGACAGCCTGGGCTACCAATGCCTTGACCATCCAATAAGCTTCGACGATCCTAAGGTAACGGGTATCTCTGGCCAAAGGATTTGTTGGGTCAATAGAATTGTATTAATTAATATTGTATAAATGTGTTAATTAATTAATACCTTACATTATACATTAATGTATTAATACCTTAGTAATGTATTTATTAAAAATGTATTACAGTATTAATTGATTAAATTAATACATTATTGTATACATTAATGTATTAATGTAATTCATAGTGATGACCATAATAAACCGTGATCATGTTCAACCATAGTCAAACATGGGAATTTTCAATAAATGTATTAATGCATCAATATATTATGAATGTCTTACTACTTTAATAATGTATTTATTAAGGAATTAATACATTAATAATGTAATTATTAATGTATTAATACTTTAATAATGTATTATTATTGTATTACTTTATTAGTGTATTAATACATTAGCAATGTATTACTTTATTAGTGTATTAATACATTAGCAATGTATTACTTTTTTTGGTAAATAAAATTTAGAGATTGTATTAACTTATGCCATCAAAAGCGACACTTGTCAAAAGATTACATCAAGACTTACCACCTATTCTACCACCGGTGTTGAAACCAGAATAGGTGGCACTATGCATAAACTAGAAAGAGACACATGTCTAAAAATCATAAGAGCTTTCCACTTGTTCAACCATATGCATGGAAACCAGAACAAGCAGTTCGCATAGTTCATTAACGATCTAGTGCACCAGAGTTTCAGGGCACCAAAAAACAAAACAACTAAGACCAGAAAATTAATAGTAGAAAATCTAAACATGAGGTGAACCCAGGCTTTCTTCATCGCTCACCATGAAGGCATAAGTTTGGAAGCATGTCAAGAAGTGGCTCTTTGTGGGTTCTCCTGATAAGCAATCAAATAGAAGATCCATGCACTTGTTGAGGAGGCTTTGGTTATGCATATTCTCAACCAAGTCCCTCCTCATCTTGAAAATGAGGCCCAAGTGTTCCTTCATGAGCCTCCACGATATGGGTGAGGCATGATTGTCCAGTGGTGTAGACCCCCTACCTCCGCAGGGTCTACGACCTCTTGGTCTCTGGATCGCTCTTTTCCCTGAGTCGAAATGGCTCTCTGGCTCCTGCTGGAACCCTTTGAATGAATCCACAGGTCCCTTTGTCCTCTGGCATAGGTCTTGAGAAGATCTTCGCATGCGCCCCCTTTTCAACATTCTTACCTGTTTTGAACCAACACACAACTCAGCGCTGTCTCCTTTCACGATCAACCCCTTCCTTTTTCATGACACTGGGTTGTGACCCAAGGCCCTAAGCAACACATCTTTCACATTTCGGGAGTTTGGGACACTTGCATTCGATCTCTCCCTAGCTCTCTATACTTCGAAATGTCAAACCTCGAAATAGGGCCTAACTCCTAAAGAGATATTGGCTTTCACAATTCGGGGAATCGCGATGCAAGCTCTCCCCACTCCTTGTCCTTTGAAATGTCGAAACCTGAAAAAGGGCCTAATGGATTTTTATGCAGGCTAGATCCAACAGTCCTGCTTCCTCCTTCCTTCGACGGTCATGGTTACGTCACGGTTTCGCGAGTCAGGACTTCATGTCTCCCGACTCTTGGCCTTTCGAACACCCGGATCTCCAAATCCTGACCATCCTCCTAGCTGCTCAATGTTCCAAATCTGTCAATGGCCACCACCTTTTGGCATTTCTCTCTTTGTGATTTCGAGAGTTGTGTTGAACATGCAACTCTACCCCTTGAGTCATGAAACCCCAAAACCCGATGGGGACCCAATGACTATTGTCCCTCAACCTTTCGAGAATTTTTCCTTTCGCTCTTTGGGATTTCTCGTACCGAGAGTTTGAAACTCTCGATACAAAAATCATAGCCTCCTCTGCTTCTCGGACTCTGAGATGCCGAAATGTCGAAATGGGTTCAACGCGAATTCAAGATTTTCAACAGAAAGTGCCCCGACTCCTTGTCATCAGAAATGCCGAAATGTTGAACCCCGAAATGCCGAAATGCCGAAATTCCACTCCAAAAGGGGAATCAACGACTCTTTTTGCTTCTCATCAAACGGTCACTATGCCTCCTGAGCTTAAGGGTCTTGAAATACGCTCAGTCTTAATCCCTTCACTATTCCACAAGATCTAGCAGCCCACGGGATTTCGGCACTTCCTCTTGAAGTGTCTCCACCATCCATTCAGATCTTCCCCTACACCACCTCTACGGGTTTAACCTCCACGTAGTTTTCCCTGATCCTATGATCAACGGTTATCTACGCTACTGATCCAACGGTAGTTGTTACTCCTTCATGAGCTTGAGAACTTCCTCTCTCCCTTTGGGAGATTTTCTGAAGTTTCAAAGAACTCAACCTTTTATTCCTCTACAAACTCCATTCCTTTGTATATTCACCTGCGTTCTAGGAATGCTATCCCTCTTAAGATTTTCGAGTGTGAAACCTCAAAGGGTTTCTCAACCTTCTTCTCACTTTGTTGTTTCTCGGTGCTCTAAGGCACTATCCTTCTTGAGCTTTGTTTACCAAAGCCTCTAGGGGACTCTCCCTTCTATGTCCTCAAAGGGAAATCTAGTGTCCTCCTGACGACCTTCTGCTCAAGCCTCCTTGTTGAGATTAACAGAGTATTCAGTAACTCTGTGAGTGTCTCTCCTTGACACTTCTCTTCTCTCTGAACTCAAACAAGAGTTCCTTCTATGCAAACTTGTACCAACTCTATGCCCACCTAACACAGTTCTCCAAAATCCTCAGTGACTCTGTCTTCTCACCGAACTCGAAATAGAGTTCTCCTTAATGCACCTTGTGCATTTTCTCAATGCCCTCCTGGCAGAGCCTTTACAGAATTCTCAACAATTCTGCTTCTCCTCTTTGTTCTCTCCTCTACACAATTTCTCCTTCAAGGTGTTCAACAACCTTGAGGCTTCCTCTTTGAGTCAATGACTTTAACTAGTGTGCCCTCCTGGCACGTCTTTGTCTAAAATTTTGCAGAATTTAGAAGTGCACTCTTGCACTAGTTTTCAGAGACCGCAGTACCCTGTCATGCACTCTTGCAAGAAACCACGAAGAATCCAAACCTGAAATCAAAGAACTCTCAGATAGGAAAATCTATCTATCCCTGAAAATGGATATCTAACATACATCTACAACATATCATCAACACATAAAGACATTCATTCATGAACTTACAAACACATGAACAACAACATCTAGGAAAAATTTATTTGATTGTATTAATATGAAATGCCTCTTTACAATGTGAGCTCGGACTGCAACAGAGTCACGGCTTCCTCTCTCTCCCTCTTGTTTTTGTCTTCTCTCCTCTTTTTCTTTTTTTCATCTAGATACAAAGAAGATATTTTTACAAAGAGGGGCTCCTCGAGCTCTTCCCTCCATCCTTACCAACTCTCATTAATTTACATTCAATTACATTGAATGGTTGTCTAGTCCGAATCAGATCTAGATCTCAGCCTTACAACTATTTAAGGCAACCTTTATCTAAAGCCTGCACACATGCATGGATTTTGGCTCTTTGGACTTACAACATTTAATACAATTTTGAAATTTTGAAATTTGAAAGTGAGAGGGATGTGCCTCTCCTCTCCATTGAACGTGTGTTGGGTGTGCTAGCTGACTGGCGCTTAATGATGTGGAGTGATGCTACTACATCATACTCCTCAGCTGTAAAAATCATGAGCTCTTTCTCATGAGATTCCCAGCACCACTGTTGAAATCCACCTGGATCCCAAACAGTTCTCTGGAGATGTCCATCTTCTCCACTTCTTCGCTGTTGTTGTTGCATTTGTTTCCCTAATGTTATGGTAGGTTCTCCTCTACTCATCTTCCCTTTGCTAACCACTTCTGTTGATCTAATCATCAGCCTTCTGATCTCCTCAATTATCTCGTCCAACAGCTCCTAGGTCTAGCTCTCCTTTTGTAGCCTGCTCCACTGCACTTCTTCCCTACAAATGGGTAGATAAACTAGATATCCCATGCCATATTCTTCCTCTGTGGCCTCAACTTTCCACCCTACTGCAAAATTCAGTTCTGCAGTCTTATCTTCCTGACTGACCTATTGTTCAGTCACCTTCTCTGACAGACTTGCTTCTTCCATTTCTTATGCTGGTTCAACTCTAGCTTCCTCCAGCTACTCCTCAGACTGGAATTTTCCTTCATATGTTGTTGCATGCCTTGGCATTGTAGTCATCATCAACTGTTCATCTCCCTAGCTGAAATTTTCAAGCAATTCCTCGGAATGCTCCTCTGCTAACTTCTGCATCACTGTCTGCTCTCGACAGTCATCTACTAGTTATGGATTGTTCAGCCAATCCTCCAACATTTCTAGCTCCTTCTCCCATTGAGTGAGCATCTTATCTGCATTCTCTTCTTCTGCTACAACTTCCTGTGCTATAGTTATCCCCTATTCAGCCTCTTGACTTAAAATTTCAAGCATTTCTATTGAATTCTCTTCTTCTGCTGGGGAAGATTTTGATGTCTTCTCCAGCTCTTCTTTCTCCCTGATAGTCACAACTGGCTGTCCTTCTGTTGTTGCTGCATTGACAACACAATTTTTCACCTCATCTAGGCAATGTGGCAGGAATACTTCTATTCCCCCAATCATCAGAATGCTCTTCTAATATTCCACTATCATCTCTCCTCGCTGATACGAACTCACCTCTGAGTTCATGAGACTCTCACATGGCCTCATCTGCTCTCCCTTGCCCACCTAGAAATATGGAGTTTCTCCTCTTCCTCTGCCCACCTGGCAGTCAATGAGATCAGTCAATCCCATCTCAGTTCCCTCCTGGAAATTTGAACTTCCAATACCACCCTCCTGGTAGTATACAAGACCTTCACTTGATTTCTTTCTATTTTCCACCTACCAATTTGAAATTCCATCTCTGCCCACTTGGCAGTCTATGATATCTCTGCTCGATCTCTCTTTCTCCTCATCATCACTAAGATTTCTCCCAGATTCTGGTTCACAGGCATGAACCATCTCTTTTGTGGCCCTGAGCATTTTCGCATACCTCAGCCACCTCCTTAAAGCCTTTGCTGTCTTTTGGCCAACAATTTCTTGACTGGCCACTTTGCTTTTCTCCTTAGAGGCCATTCATACACCCATCATGATATTGCACTTTATTGCATTCGAAATGCAAGCTGCTATATCCTTTCCCTTACCTCAGCGAGTTCTAGATCCATCACTGGATTTGTTTTCTGCTTGTAGTCTTCCCTGTGACCACACCCATGGCCTTCAGTAGCCATCTTCATCCTCTGTCTGCCCACCAGGCAAACGTGTTGCTATCACTCTGCAACCATGAGTGCTTCTAGCCTTTCCTACAGTCCTCCTGACTGCCTATTGACTATTGTGTCTCGTAAAAACCTTCACCTTTTACCTGTCTCCTACATGCTCTTATTCACCTCGCTTCCTCTTTTTCCTGAAATATATGGGCAAAATTATTCTTTGATACCACTCTGGTGTAGACCCCCTACCTCTGTAGTGTCTAACAACCTCCCAGTCTCTGGATCACTCTTTTCCCTGAGTTGAAATGGCTCTCTAGCTCCTGCTGGGGCCCTTTGAACAAATCCACAGGTCCCTTTGTCCTCTGGCACAGGTCTTGAGAAAATCTGTGCACGTGCCCCCTTTTTGGAGCTTTTCCTTGTTCTGAACCAACACACAACTCGATGCTATCTCCTTTCATGATCAACCCCTTCCTTTCTCGTGATTCTGGGCTGTGACCCAAGGCCCTAAGAAACACATCTTTTGCGTTTCAGGATTTCGGGACTCTTGCATGCGAGCTGTCCCTGGATCCCTGTCCTTCAAAATGCCGAACCTCGAAATAGGGCCTAACTGCTAAAGAGATACTAGCTTTCGCAATTCAGGGAATCGTGATGCAAGCTCTCCCCACTCCTTGTCCTTTGAAATGCCAAAACCCAAAAAAGGGCCTAACAGCTTTTTGTGCAAGCTAGATCCATCAGTCCTTCTTCCTCCTTCCCTCGACAGTCGTAGTTACTTCACGGTTTCGCGAGTCGGGACTTCATGTCTCCCGACTCTTGGCCTTTCGAACACCCAAATCCTGAAATCCCGATGATCCTCCTAGGTGCTTAATGTTCCAAATCTTTCAATGGAGAGTGCCTTTCATCATTTCTCTCTTCGTGATTTCAAGAGTTGTTTTGACCACGCAACTCTACCCCTTGAGTCCCGAAACCCTGAAACCCAATTGGGGCCAAATGGCTATTGTCCCTCAACCTTTTGGGAATTTTTCCTTTCGCTCTTTGGGATTTAGCGTACCGGGAGTTTGAAACTCTTGATACCAAAATCACAGCCTCCTCTGCTTCTCGGACTTTGAAATGTCGAAATGTCGAAATGGGTTCAACTTGATTTTAGGGTTTTCAATGCAAAGTGTCCCGGCTCCTTGTCATCGGAAATGACAAAATGCCAAACCTCGAAATGCCGAAATGCTGAAATTCCACTCCAAAAGGGGAATCAACGGCTCCTGTTACTTCTCATCCAATGGTCCCTATCCCTCCCGAGATTAAGGGTGTTGAAATATGCTCATTCTTAATCCCTTCATTGTTCCACGAGATCCAGCAGCCCACAGGATTTCGACACTTCCTCTTGAAGTATCTCCACCGTTCGTTCAGATCTTCCCCTATGTCACCTCTATGGGTTTAACCTCCGCGTAGTTTTCCCTGATCCTGTGATCAACTGTTATCTATGCTACTGATCCAATGGTAGTTCTTACTCCTTCCTGAGCTTGAGAACTTCCTCCCTCCCCTTGGGAGATTTTCTAAATTTTCAAAGGCCTCGACCTTTGCTTCCTTTGCGAACTCAATTCCTTTGGATATTCGCCTGTGTTCTAGGAATGCTATCCCTCCTAAGGTTTGTCGACTGTGAAACCTCAAAGGGTTTCTCAACCTTCTTCTCACTCTGTTGTTACTCGGTGCGCTAAGGCACTATCCTTCTTGAGATTTGTTTACCCGAGCCTCTAGGGGACTCATCCTTCTATGTCCTCAAAAGGAAATCTAGTGTCCTCCTGACGACCTTCTACTCAAGCCTCCTTGCTGAGCTTAACAGAGTATTCAGTAACTCTGTGAGTGTCTCTCCTTGACACTTCTCTTCTCTCTGAACTCAAACAAGAGTTTCTTCTGTGCACACTTGTACCAACTCAATGCCCACCTGGTAGAGTTCTCCAGAATCCTCAATGACTCTGTCTTCTTGCCAAACTCGAAATAGAGTTCTCCTCAATGCATCCTGTGCATTTTCTCAATTCCCTCCTAGTAGAGCCTTTACATAATTCTCAACAATTCTGCTTCTCCTCTCTGTGCTCTCCTGTACACAGTTTCTCCTTCAAGGTGTTCAACAACCTTGAGGATTCCTCTTTGAGTCAATGACTTTAACTAGTGCGCCCTCCTGGCACATCTTTGTCTAAAATTCTGCAGAATTCATAAGTGCACTCCTGCACTGGTTTTCAGAGACCGCAATACCCTGTCATGCACTCTTGCATGAAACCAAAAATAATCCAAAACTGAAATCAAAGAACTCTCAGATAGGAAAATCTATCTATCCCTGCAAATGCAGATCTAACATACATCTACAACATATCATCAACACGTAAATACATTCATTCATGAACTTACAAACACATGAACAACAACATGCATGAAAAACTGCTATGATTGTATTAATATGAAATGCCTCTTTACAATGTGAGCTCGGACTGCAACAGAGTCACGACTTCCCCTCTCTCCCTCTTCTTTCTGTCTTCTCTCCTCTTTTTCTTTTTTTCATCTAGATACAAAGAAGATATTTTTACAAATAGGGACTCCTCGACCTCTTCCCTCAATCCTCACCAACTCTCATTAATTTACATTCAATTACATTGAATGGCTGCCTAGTTCGAATCAGATCTAGATCTCAACCTTACAACTATTTAAGGAAACCTTTATCTAAAGTCTGCACACATGCATGGCTTTTGGCTCTTTGGCCTTACAACATTTAATACAATTTCAAAATTTTCAAATTTGAGAGTGAGAGGGTTGCACCTCTCCTCCCCATTGAACGTGTGTTGGGTGCGTTGGCTGATTGGTGCTTGATGACGTGGAGTGATGCTCCTGCATCATCCAGGGCCCGTTGCATTGGCACTTTGGGTGAGTCATGCCTTTCCTCCTCATTCCATAATTTTCCCCATTTGATCTATGAGTCTTCCACACTGGGGTCAACGAAATTCTTACAACAATCTGACAATAGAGGAGGAATATCCTCCTTTATTGGACAACCTGTCATAACAATCTCCTCTATACCTTCTTGTGTCATTTATTCACCACCAACATCATGTAATTGATGAGAAATATCCACCGAGTGAGGAGGAATATCCTCCTCCACTATGAATCCTCCATAATTAGGCACTTGGATAGGTGAGTGAGGCTCTGCTTGGGCTTCCATGGCCAAGTTCTAATCAGAATGGGGAGAATAGGTTGGGATGCTTCTGAGAAAGGGAGATAGGTCAGCCCACGCTTGGACTTGTCTCTCTCATGGGAAATAATGAAACCAAGCCTATGGGGAAAATAATGCACAATGGAGAGGCCAAAAATTCTTGGGAGGGATAGGATGAAAAGAACAGAGGTGTGGGAGATCCAACGCTTGACATCCAGGGGAGAATGAGGGACTGAGGACGAAAAACGAAGATAAGGGAAGTAGTGGGGAAATCCACATGTAATGATGTGTGAGGTGATGAAAATGGTCACCATTAATGTCTAAGTGTTGTGTGTAGGAGGAATCTTACCAATTCCCATAAGCTAGACTTGAAGCACCATTAGAGTTGATGGATTGTCCTAATGCTCTATGCTCTTCTCAGAGTAAATGAAAGGCATGTCAAATGAGTTGGAAAGGGTGTTGGCGGAGAGGTTCTTTAACTTCCCTTGGTGCCAACGTGCCATGTGACATGCATTCGCCAGGTAACACCCCATCCAGGGGATTAGCAATGTATTACTTAATAATGTATTAATGTATTAATTAATTAATACATTACATTCTTAATGTATTAATTAATTAATACATTACATTATTAATGTATTAATACTTTAATATGCTACATTATGCATTAATGTATTAATACTTAAATTTATACATTACAATAATGTAATAATATACTATTAATATATTAATACTTTAATAATGACTTACTAAATACATTAAGTTCAATGTTTTACTAGTTTATTAATGTATTAATACTTTAGTAATGTATTTATTAATGCATTCATTGATGCATTTAATATATTATTAATGTATTATTTTATTACTATATTAATACATTCATAATGTATCAATTAATAATTTTTTAATATATAAATTAATTAATACATTAAATTATTGATGTATCAATATATTAATATGTTACTTTATAAACTAATGTAAATTAATATTTTAAGTCATACGTTACATTAATATATTAATGCAATACATTACATTTTTAATGTATCAATCAATGTATAGTTTAATGTATTAATACATTATTAAAGTGTTAATAGTTTAATAGAAAGAAAATGTGTTATAGACAAAAAATCAATCATATTCTCTTATTCTCTTAATACAAATACATCAAGATAAGTGTTGTCAAATTCAACTTATTCCAAACTTGGAGATAGAGGTTGAGAGAATATCTCAACAATATTTAGAAAACTCAAACCAATTCTAATGTGAGCATTAATTATAACACCTGCCCTCAATGCATACATTAGAAAAAACAATACTACAATGAAATAAACATATATTACAAAAAAAAATGATCTCTGTCTGATTTGGTCTTCATCAACATCTTGATCCACTTTTGAACTTTCATATACTACGCTCTTTCTTGCCCATTCATTTAAGCTACCACTTCATTCATTGAAGAATCAATCACTTCTGACCATCAATGACATATATATAATGACTTCTTCCTGCCAAAATACATAGCTTGTTGCATTTGTCAGACAAGTAGTCTCGATACTGAATCATTCTATTGACATACTTTCATCTATCTAAGTACATAGTGTGTTGTATTTGATAGTAATATAGAAAATCAACCTATATATCGAATGTATCCAACAATCAATCTTACAAAGTGACCTATTTTACAAACACACAATGATCACAAACTATACACACAACTAATAGTCATTGTTCTTGGCTCACTGCATCCTCCAAGAACCACGAGCTATAACAAACTGCAGACATAATGTTACAACAAGATTTGCCTCACCCTATGAAAAATTGCACAGAAGAGATTTTTCCATTTCCCTATGAAGACTTGAAGTCCCTTTTTGCAAATCCATGGGCTAAAAACATTTTTTTCCACATATACGGGCCCTACCTATAGTACAACATGCGTATACATAGGTTGCACCACTATAGCCCGCGTACATTGGGATTTGTGCCAAAAATTAAAAAATGGTGTTGGGTTTCCATGTCACATCATGCAATCCATGATCCTTGACCTGCCATATACTGGAAATGTTACGACTCGACCCTTCAGTTCCACTTGAAGGCTACAAATGGGCCAAATCTGATCTATGGAAAAGAGGATAAGAATTCAATTTTGAGAGAAAAGTTACTCTGGAGAAATTATTCACTTCATATTGAGTCTGCATCCCTTTGTACTTTTAAGTCTGAACACATTATTCAACCCCCAAGCTCTTCCCTACATGATTGAGAAACTCATTGTCTCTCTTATATGAGCTTACCTTTGGTGGAGGCCCAGCTAGAAGGGACTTGGTTTCTCGGTTTCGAACCGTGCCGACATAGAAGTTTGTAATTCATTCACTTATGTTGATTACATTTTAATATAAATACTCTTTTCTTGTCCAATTAATATGTTGAAAATATGTGAATTGTTATTCCATAGGCGTATTTGTTATGAATGTCGATGGATTATGTTGTTGAATGTGCTATCACTATATATTATCACCATATGCTTGCATTTCTTGGTTGTTGAGGACAAGTTGCAGGTGTATTGCTTTGATTCAAATGCTCAATGGTGGACTTCATCAAACGTCTAGACGAGGTAGGCCTTTTATCTTGTCTTGCTAGAATATTTGTTTATGTAGCATACCTGAGATTCGAGTTGATTTCTACAGTCATTTCCGTCTATTGTGTTTTACCCCTAGCCATAGAGAGATTTTCCTCATAACATAATCGACGACCATACTGGGGATGGAATATTCGTTTTCAAGGTTTGGAATGTTTTTCTCCTTAGATTACTCTCATTTATATTGAGTTTCTTGTCGTATGACTACTTGACAACCTCTGTTCGTTTGGAGTCTGAGTTTCTGATCCTTCTCCTTAGCCTGACTATGTTTTCACACATATATGCGGGTTTTTTCCTGATAGATGTGTACATATGCTTGCTATCCTTCTGCAAGAAGCGTATATACATGCTTTTCCCATGAAAATTCACATAGATCACCCTTTGTTTCTTGGTTATTGGGTTTTATGGTTGTTGGGTAGGTGTTGATGATTGATGAGTCTTCTTGGGTTTCTGTTATGACTGTTAAGTGTCTGTGGAATGACAGGAAACCTTTCTTTGGTTGAATTTTTGGGCGGTACCTTTCTCATCATACTTTTCGTTTGATTTTCCTTGCACCTTGTCCTAGGTGTTTTCTTCTTGACATCCTACTGCTGATTAATTGGGTTGGTTGTCATTGATGTCAACCCTCGAAGAAAGTCTGGTAGAAAATTATGGTAACACAAAGGTTTGAGTAATGGACCCAAGTTTGTTTGATGGATAATGGTATGAGTTTTGATATATTTGTAGGAAAGACTATTCTATATGGATAGTACATGTCATGCTATTTCCAGTGGTATGTGGAACATCACATAACTCCTCATGGTTAGAGATTTATGGCCATGTGAAGTTGGAGAACCCTCATGAATCATCTAGAAGCCCCAAAAGGTCAAAGTAGTCAAAGTGGTTGCAAAGAAAAATTTATTTAAATAATAAAGTGAAATGATGAGTGTACTATAATTCAAAGTGGATATTAAAGAAATTATTTAAATAATAAAGTTAATGGATAAATTATTAAGTGGACAAGTGGTTAGAAGTGTGTTAGCCCTTAAATAAGGAAAGTGGGTTAAGATGGTTAGAAGATAATTTAAATAATAAAGTGAAGTGATGAGTGTACTATAAGTCAAAGTGGATACAAAAGAAAATATTTAAATAATAAAGTTAATGGATAAATTACTAAGTGGACAAGTGGTTAGAAGTGGGTTAACCATAAAATAAGGAAAGTGGGTTAAGATGGTTAAAAGGTAACCCCTTGAGGAAGCTACATGAAAGTATACATAAGAGGCAAGGCTCTCTCATTTTAAACACACTTGAGGATATTGAATATATACAAGTGAATGAGGTAATGAGAGGACATATAAGATGAATTTCATAGGGAAGGTGAAGTAAAGAAGGCCAAAATTCAAGGGATGGTCAATTCTTTTGATGATGTTTTCTAAGGTATGTGATTTACAGGTCTTCTCACCATTTTCGCAATAAAGTGTTTTTCTAGAATGATTCAGACTGTGAAATTGAGAGGCCATTAAGGAAACATATCCAAGTAGTTGTGATACAAATTTAATATTGTGTTTCGTTGTATTTTTGGAGTTACACTCCGTGGAAAATAGGGTTTGTGGCTAGTCCTGAAACTAGTCTAAAACATGTGTTTTGGGTAAAAACGTCATAAGTTCTTCATAATAGATCCAAATTTAGTAAGACCAAATGTATTAGTTAGAGTATAGTCAGTAGTATTTTGTTAACCATTTTTAGATCCACACAACAAAAATTTCGTGCGGGAAACACTCTACAAGTTTGTTCTCTAGAATAAGCCAGAATTCAACAAGTTACGCCATTTTTTCTATAACTCCTTTTCTGAGAGGTTCCAAGTAGTGAAATCTTGAGGAATTGCATAAACTACACTGACTAACATTTTGTACCATTTTCATATCTTTATTCAGTACAGGCACATAGTTATTATTATTTCAAGTTAGGGTTGTTGACTAATCCAAAATTAGTCATGTGAGACTAAAACAAAGTTTGATAAAATGCTAGTCTCTTGTTGTTAAAGTTAAAGAAGGTTTGCAGGTATGTGATCATATACACCAGGTCTATTACAGAGTTACAAATCAGATTTGGAGGATGAAATTGATGAGATCTTTTAGTTGAGGTTGAGGTACAGGTTGGTGCATGGTTGATGCATTTGTTTATGGTAAAAGTTGATTACAGGTTGAGGTACAGGTTGGTGCATGGTTGATGCATTTGTTTATGGTAAAAGTTGATTACAGGTTGAGGTATAGGTTGGTGCATGGTTGATGCACTTTTTTATGGTACAGGTTGATTACAAGTTGATTGGTACAGGTTTACAACAATATATCTCACAGTGATAGCGTGAAAGTGGTTCCATCATTCTAATTATATTTCAGGGTGGTTGAACGGGGAAATGACAGGTTGTTATAGCCACCTTCCTATTGTAGCTGAAGAACATAGAAGGCTGTATCCTCCTTCTAGTTGTAGCCATAGAATTGGGGATTTGAAGCTTCCCTCAGGTTGTATCCTGAGAAACTAGGTTTTTGTAGCCTCCTTCTAGTTGTAGCTAGAGAATTAGGGAGTTGGAGCTTCCTTTAGGTTGTAGCCTGAGAAACTAGGGGGTTGGGGTGTCCTTCTAGTTGTAGCTGGAAAACAAAGGAATTTGGTGCTTTCAATGAATGTAATTATTAAAGACATATAAGAAAAAACATTTTGTGGTTTTCTCTCACTTTGGGTTTCCACGTAAAAACACTGGTGTACTATGTATGTGTATGATTTCTCATTTGTTCATTGTTTAGTTACTCTACATCTATTGGATGATAATGATACATTGATATAACACTTGCATTTTGTGGTTAAAAAGGATTCAATTTCTCTATTACTAATTCACCCCCACTCTCAGTAATCCAACAATTCGTTTCAGAGCCAGTTCCTTAATGAAACAATTTAACCACTGGAAGGAGATCATGGGTTATTCTGAGAATGGAGTACCTTTGTTTAGTGGTAAGAATGTTTTAAAGTATGAGATGTGGAGCATAAGGACGGAAGTTTTTTTACAAGAACAAGGGATTTATATTTGGCTATCAGTCGTTACAGGATATGATAGTTAAAAAATGAAAAGTATTGCATCCAAGAAGGAATTGAAGAATAATAAAAAAATAGCAATGGATTTCATCTCGAAAGGATTACCTAATCTGGTAAGAGAAAAGGTTGGTAAATGTTCATCAGCCAAAGAATGTTGGGATAAGTTACATGACATATATTCTTCACCCATCACAGATTCAGAAAATGACAAAGAAGATGCAGATACATATCAAGAAGAATTATGGTCACCATGTCAAACAGATTTAGAAGATGAAAAGTACATAATCACCATAGGTATGTTGTTTTTCTTTAATTGTGAAAAACACGAACATCTTGAAATGAGACAACATAATTGATTAGTGTTTTAGATGAACTAAGAGAAGAAAACAAGTCACTCAAGAAAGAATTGATGAAACAAAAGGAAACTGTTCACAGTTTTGAAGAATCCCAATAGGTCATCGAGAACTTAAGAACTCAGCTAGAAGAAGCCATAAATATTGAAGAAAATATTGAATATCAAAAGAGGTATTTGGAAGCCAACATAGAAGCACAGAAGGAAGAAGTAGAAATGAGAGAGAAGATATTAAAAAATCATCTTAAGGAAAGAACTAACGATCTAAACCATCTTGAGCCAGAGTTTGGTCAAGAAGAGAAAGGACTTGAAGAAGAAATAATCACATTAAAAATTCATCTTGAAGAAGCAAAAAGAACAAATGAAGTCATGAAGTCTCAGATAATCAAGAAAGAAGAAGAGGTTGAGAAGATTGAAGAAGAATTTGTCACATTGAGAATGAAAATTGTCAAGCTCAACAAGAACGTTGAAGAGAGAGAAACCTCCACATCGGTTATGGAGAATGAAGAGAAGCACTCTAGGTTGCTATAAAAGAAGAATGAAGAAAATAGAAAGAGTTATGAAGAAGTACTTAAGGAAAGGAAGCATGGAAAAACAAAATCTAAGAAAACTGTTGAAGATACATCTTCAAGAAGACCATCCATGTTCAATCCAAAAAGAATATTCAATCATGATCATGATTAGTCAAGGTAGAAATTCAGAAGGAATACACCACAAAGAAGATCATTCACTCCCAGGTATGAAAATTTATTTTATGGTCATTGTTTTTATTGTACTAATTTTGGACATAAGGTTGCAAATTGCAGGGATTATAAAAGAAATTTTCAAGCAAGAAGTGCCTATGTGGCCCCACGTAACATTGAATGTTACAAATGTAATAACTATGGGCACATATCTAGTGATTGTAGAAGAATGATCAATAATTCCATGAAAGAGAATACTAATATCATATATAAGAAAGTATGGATAAGCAAACACGAAGAAAAGGTGAACAAAGACCAGGTCCCAAAGATTGCAATATTGGCAATCAAACGAGATGATTAAAATTCTACAGAGAAAAAGAAAGATGTCAGATACAGAGAGGTTTGGAAAGTAACTGAAAGAAAAGAAGGACATGCAAATAAGGAACATGTTCAAGAGATTGTACTTTCAGGGATTGTAGTGAAAGATGAATCCATAGACAAAAATAAAGAAGTCAGAGCTCAGAGAGATGATGAATCTACCAATGAAGATGATGATGAATACACATCAGAAAAGGAATTGTTTTGAGTCATCCGGCTTAGAGACTCCCAGGTAATATGAATATTAGATAGGGGGAGTCTATGCGATAGTTGTGACAAACCAAAAAACCATCCTTCGAGAAGCTTTCATAGTTTCAGAAGATAGATCCAGAGAAGTTAGTTAGCAAAAGTACAATCAGTTATAGTAGTGAAGACTTCATGATAGTATAGTGATAAATGGGTCAGCATTATGGAAAGTTGTGAAGTTGAGTCTTGGACAATATGGATAGAGATGGATTCGTAAGAGAAGTTAATAGGCTTGGACAGATATATGACAGTGGAAGAGAGCATGTACTCATATATTGTTTTAGAGAGTGGTTCAAAGACAAAGGAACATTATCATAATGGATGATAATTACATAGGAAATGGCTCGAACAATGCTAATGGATTCCAAATTGACAGATATTTTTTTGGACACATGCAGTGCATACAACAATTCACATTCAAAACAAAGTAATGCTCAGAAACAACAATGACAAAACTCCCTATGAGATATGGAAAGGAAGACCAGTGAATGTGAATCACTTCAGAGTATTTGGAAGAAAATGCTACATCAAAAGAGAAGATGGCAGAATGGTAAAGTTTGACTCTCGTGTGGACAAATGAGTACTTGTTTATTAATCAAGTATAAGGAAATCATACAAGTGTTACAATATGAGATTGAACAAAGTTTTGGAAAGAATCAATGTAACAATTGATGAAACAGGTGGACGAGAATCAAAGGAAGAAGAAAATGAATCACTGGAACAACTTTACAAAGAAGAAGAAAAAGATGAAGAAGAAGTAGAAGGGGAAGATGCAGAATATCAAACAAAATTAGAAGATTAGGTTCAACAAGTGCCTCCAAAGACACCTAGAAATGAGTAGAGAAGAATCGTTTTTCAGATCAGATTATCGGAAAGAAGGATGCAGGAGTTGATACTTGAAGATAAAATCCATTCACCAGAATAAATACACCTAGCACTCTTATCTACGATTGAACCAAACAATTTTGAAGAGGCCAACAAGGATGAATTCTGGAATAAGGCCATGGATGAAGAATTGGATCAAATAGAGAAGAATGACACTTGGGAATTGGTTTCAATACCAAAGAATAAGAATGTGATTGGCACAAAGTGGGTTTTCAAAAATAAATTGAATGAAGATGGACTTGTTACAAGGAACAAAGCTATATTGGTATGTAAAGGATACACATAGGTTGAAGGAATCGACTTTGAAGAGACATTTTCCCCAGTTTCCAGAATCGAAGCAATCTGATTTCTTTTAGCTTATGCATTATCCAAGAATATTAAAGTGGATCAGATGGATGTGAAATCAGATTTTCTGAATGGGAAACTTGAATAAGAAGTCTACATTGAACAAATGGTTCCTAGAGCATGGTACTTTAGACTGGATACATATCTACAACATGCAGGGTTCAGAAAAGGAAGTGAAGGCAACAACCTCTACATGAAGGTAACTCAAGATAGTATTTTATTAATTGAAGTTTATGTTGATGATATTATTTTTGGAAGTAATGATTGCATGTTAAGCCATAAATTTTCCAACGATATGTAGAATGAATTTGAAATGTCATTACTTGGATAACTATCCTTCTTTCTGGGTCTTCAGATATGTCAAAGAAACCAAGGTGTTTTTATTTCTCAAACTAAGTATATCAGAGAAATGCTAAAGAGGTTTAGAATGGAATATTGCAAACGAGTTACCACTCCTATGCAAACCAGTTGGAAGTTGAGCAAATATGATGATTCAAAGTATACATACCAAAGGAAATACAAGTAAATGTTTGGTATCTTACTATATGTGAAAGCATTCAGACCAGATGTAATGTAGGCAGCTGGCTAGGTGGCATGATTTCAAGCAGAACCAAAGGAATCACATGTATTAGCATTGAAGAGGATTTTTAGATATCTCAAAGGAACATAAGAGTTTGGATTGTGGTATCCAAAAGGAAAGGATCTATCACTTATTGCCTACACAGATGCAGATTGGGAAGGCTGCATTGATTACCGACGAAGCACCAATGGAGCAATGTTCTACTTGGGTGAGTGTTTAGTATCTTGAATAAGAAATAAACAATCATCAATATCTTTATCTACAATCGAAGCATATTATATTGCAGCATCAAGATGTTGTACTCAGGTTCTATGGATGAAAGAAACTTTGACATATATATAAGTTGAGTATGATGAGCCCATTCTATTCTATTGTGATAATACAAGCACCATCAATATCTCAAAGAACCTGGTGATGCACTCCAATACAAAGCACATTCCAATAAAGTATCACTTTATATGGGAACATGTTGCAGAGAAGAACATCAGAGTTGAATATGTGGGCACAAAAGAACAAGTGGCATACATCTTTACAAAACCCTTTCCAAGGGAATCCTTTGAGTATCTTTGCCAGAGACTCGGAGTAATTTCTACTCCAAAATGAATTCTTTTGAATGCTTATATTATATGTCTTAGATTTACATGAGGAAGCACCATAAGGAGGATAATTTAGGTTGGGGGAATAGTTTCAGAAAGAGTTCATTCAAGGAGAGTTGTTGGATTACTGAGAGGGGGTGAATCAGTAATAGAACAATTCAATTCTTTTTAACCACAATATGCAAGTGCTATATCAATGTATCATTATCATCCAATAGTTGTAAAGTAAATAAACAATGAACAAATGAGCAATCATACACATACACAGTACACCAATGTTTTTACATGGAAACCCAAAGCGGGAGAAAACCACATAATGTTTTTTCTTATATGTATTTAAGAATTACATTCATTGGAAGCACCAACTTCATTTGTTTTCTAGCTTCAACTAGAAGGAGCCTCCAACCCCCTAATTTCTCAGGCTACAACCTGAGGGAATCTCCAACTCCCCAATTATTTGGCTACAACAAGAAGGAGGCTACGACCCCCTATTTTCTTCAGCTACAACCTGAAGGTGGCTACAACCACTTGTCCTTGCCCCGTCTAACCACCCTGAAATATATCTAGAATGATGGAACCACTGTCACACTATCACTGTGAGATATATTGTTGTAAACCTATACCAATCAACCTATAATCAACCTGTACCATACATAAGTACATCAACCATGCACCAACATGTACCATAAACAAGTGCATCAACCATGCACCAACCTGTACCAAACCTTTACCAAACTTGTACCATGAACAAGTGCATCAACCATGCACCAATCCTGTACAAATTACATGTCACAAAAACCTGTCCAAACAACCTATCACAACAACCTATCTCATCAATATTATCAACCAAATCAGATCTGCTCACCAAGATAAATCACCAAGAAAAGTCTCAAATATGTGCATCAACCAAGCATAACACAACAACTCATAATCATCACCAATATCAATATGTGCTTCTAATAATATACCAATACAAGTATGCTACATCGTCCATAAACCATGTGTCAACAATACCACTAAAAAGTGCTTCCAACCATGTACCAAGTATGTACCAATCATGTATCAACTACTCATCAACTATGACCAACATCATCAACTATTCACCTCATGTATGTGTCAACTCATCAATTACTTGTCTCAGCCATGTACCCAACATGTACCTCAACCAAACACTCTCATCAATTTCATCATCCAAATCTGATTTGTAAATTTGTAATAGACCTGGTGTATAATATCACATACCTACAAACCTTCCTTAACTTTAACAAAAATAGACTATCATTTTCATCAAACTTTACTTTAGTCTCACATGACTAGATTTGGATTAGTCAACAACCCTAAGTTGAAATAATCATAACTATGTACCTATAATGAATAAAGATCTAAAAATAATACATAATGTTCTTCAATGTATTTTATGTAATTCCTCTTGGTTTCACTACTTGGAACCTCTCAGAAAAGGAGTTGAAGAAAAAATGGCACACCTTGTTGAATTTTGGATTATTCTAGAGAGAGAACTTGTAGAGAGTGCCCAACACGAACTATTTGTTGTATGGATCTTAAAATTGTACAACAAATAATAAAGAATGTAATATAACCAAGACATTTGGTCTTACTAAATTTGGATCTAATATTAATAAGTTATGACATTTTTACCCGAAACACCTTTTTTAGAATAGTTTTAGGACTAGCCACAAACCCTATTTTCAATGGAGTGTAACTAAAAAAATACAACGACCCAAAAGATGCAATTCATACCAAAACTACCTGGATAGGTTTCCTCAATGGCCTCCCAATATGACGGTCTGAATCATTCTATAAAAAAAATTATTGCGAAAATTGTGAGATGACCTATAAATAACATACCTTAGAAAGCATCATCAAAAGAATTTATCCTCCCTTGAATTTCAACCTTCTTTACTTCACCTTCCCTCTGAAATTTGGCTTAGATATCCTTTGGTTACCTCAGTCACTTGTAGATATTCAATATGCTCAAGTTTGATTAAAATGAGAGGGTATTGCCTCTTATTTATACTTTCATGTAGCTTCCTGAAGGCGTTACCTTTTAACCATCTTAACCCACTTTCCTTATTTTAGGGTTAACCCAATTCTAATTTCTCCATTAAATTTATTATTTAAATAATTTATTTTGTATTCACTTTGAATTGTAGTACACTTATCACTTCACTTTATTATTTAACTTCTAAAATCTCTTAAACCACTTTGACTACTTTGACCTTTTGGGGCTTCTAGATGACTCATGAGGGTTCTCCAACTTCACATGGCCATAACTCTCTAACCGTGAGGAGTTATGTGTTGTTCCACATACCACTGGACATGGCATGACATGCACTATCCATATAAAATAGTATTTCCTGCAAATATATCAAAACTCATACCATTATCCATCAAACAAACTTGGGTCCATTACTGAAACTTGGGTTCTCCAACTTCTCATAGCCATAACTCTCTAACCGTGAGAAGTTATGTGATTTTCCACATACCAACGGAAATGGAATGACATGTACTATCCATCTATAATAGTACTACCTTCAAATGTATTAAAACTCATACCATTATACATGAAACAACCTTGGGTCCATTACCCAAACCTTTATGCTATCGAAATTCACTACCAGACATTCTCCGAGGGCTGACATCAATCACTAAGGGTTGACATCAATATGAAATATCACTCTTCAATGGTTGACATCAATGACAAGAAACAATCCATACTAATTGTCCATCAACCTAAGAAAATTATCTGGCAAGCTACCCCTTTGGCATTGATGGCAACACTTAGTCATGATAACATTCATGCTTATACTCCTCATCAATGTTTCTATATATCCCCCTTTGAAACCAATGGAAAAGGATACCTCCCTTTGGGGTTGCTCCCCCTAACTGAATTTTCCTTGGGGCTGCTCCCCCTGTCTACATGCCTTTGATTTTTATTTTTGTTTATAAGCCTCTGATTAGTCTCTCTCCCTTCATATGAATAATATATCCCCCTTTGACAAAGGGTATCACTCTGAAGTCATATCGCTGATTCTTCCCTTGTGACAATTGCTCCCCTTGGAAACATGACTCTATACTCTCTCTCCAAGAATTTACCTTTGCATCTGATAAATCTCTCCCCCTTTGTCCTATTTATGGTGCTTCCTCATGTACATCTAAAACATATAAGATAAGAATTCAAAATCATTCGTTTTGGAGTAGAAATTACTCCTAGTCTCTCGCGAAGATACCCAAGGGCTTCTCGTGGAAGCGGTTTTGTAAAGATGTCTACCACTTGTTCTTTTGTTCCCACATATTCAACTCTAATGTTCTTCTCTACAACCTATTCCCATGGAAAGTGATACTTGATTGGAATGTTCTTCATCTTGGAGTGCATCATCGAGTTCTTTGAGATACTGATGGCACTTGTATTATCACAATATATTGGAATCAGCTCATCATACTTAATCTGCATATCTGTCATGGTTTGTTTCATCCATAGAACCTGTGTACAACATGTTGTTTCTGCAACATAATCTTCCTCGACTGTAGATAAGGATATTGATGATTGTTTCTTGCTTATTGAAGATACTAAAAACTCACCCAAGTAGAATGTTGCTCCACCGGTGCTTCATTAGTCATCAATGCAACCTGCCCAATCAACATCTGTGTAGGAGATAAGTGATAGATCCTTTTCTTTTGGATACCATAATCCAAACTCCTATGTTCCTTTGAGATGTCTGAAAATCCTCTTCATTGCTAATACATGTGATTCCTTTGGTGTTGCTTGAAATCGTGTCACCTATCCAACTGCCTGCATTACATCTGGTCTGGATGTTATCACATATAGTAAGCTACCAATCATTTACCTGTATTTCCTATGGTATGTAGACTTTGAATCATCATCTTTTCTCAACTTGCAACTGGTTTTCATAGGAGTGCTAACTGGTTTGCAATCTTCCATTCCGAACGTCTTTAGCATTTCTCTGATATATTTAGTTTGAGAAATAAAAAAAAATCCTCGATTGCTTTGACATATCTGAAGACCCAAAAATATGGATTGTTCTCTAAGTAATGAAATTTCAAATTCATTCTGCATAATGCAAATTTTTGGCTTAACCTGTCATTATTACTTCCAAAAAATTATCATCAACATAAATTTCAATTAATAAAATACTACCTTGAGTTACCTTGATGTAGAGGTTGTTGTCTGCGCTTCTTTTCCATAGTTCGTAGGGAGTTTTTTCAATGTTGTTTATGAGCATTACTCTGTTTTGAATGTGAATTGATGTATGCACTTCATGTGTCCAAAAAATATCTGTCAATTTGGAATCCATTAGCATTGTTCGAGCCATTTCCTATGTAATTATCATCCATTATGATAATGTTCATTTTTCTTTGAACCACTCTTTGAACCAATATATGAATTCATGATCTCGTCCGCTGTCATATAGCTGTCCAAACCTGCTAAGTTTTCTTACGAATCCATCCCTGTCCATACTGTCCAAGACTCTACTTGCATAATTGTCCATAATTCGGATCCATTTATCACTATACTATCATGAAGTCTTGATTAATATATCAAATTGTACTTCTGCTAACTGAATTCTTTGAATTTTTCTTCTCAAACTCTGCAAGATGCTCAAAGGATGGTTCTTTAGTCTGTCACATCTATCGCACAGACTCCCCCTGTCTAATATTCATATTACCTGGGAGTCTCTAAGTCAGATGGCTCATAACAATTCCTGCTGTGATGTGTATTCATCATCATATTCAATGGTAGATTTATCATCATCTTCATTGATAGATTCATTATCTCTCTGAGATATGACTTTTTTATTTCTTTATGTGGATTCATCTTTTACTAGAATACCTGAAAGTACAATCTCTTAAACTTGTTCCTTATTTACCTATCCTTCTTTTCTTTCAGTTATTTTCCAAAACTTTCTATATCTGACATCTTTCTTTTCCTTTGTATAATTTTCTTCATCTCGTTTCATTATCAATATTGCAATCTCTGGGACCTATTCTTTGTTCACATGTTCTTCGTATTTTCTTATCCATACTTTCTTATATCTGATATCAGTGTTCTATTTCATGGAAGTATCGATCATGCTCTACAATCACTAGCTATGTGTCCATAGTTATGACATTTGTAACATTCAATGTTACATGGGGCTACATAAGAATTTTTTTCTTGAACATTTTTATAATCCCTGCAATCTACAACCTTATGTCCAAAATTAGTGCAATAAAAACAATTACCATAAAATAATTTTCTATACCTGGGAGTGAATGATGTTATTTGTAGTGTAGTCCTTCTGAAATTCTTCCATGACTGATCATGATCATGATTGAAGCTTATTTGTGGCTTGAAAATGGATGGTCTTATTGAAGATGTATCTTCAATAGTTTTCTTAGATTTTGGTTGACCATGATTCCTTCCTTTGAGTACTTCTGCATAACTCTTTCTATTTTATTCATTCTTCTTTTCTAGCAACCTAGAGTTCTTCTCTTCATTATCTATAACTAATGTGGATGTTTATGTCTCTTCAACGTTCTTATTGAGCTTGACGATTTTACTTCTCAATGTGACAACTTCTTCTTCAAGATTCTCAACCTCTTCTTCTTTCTTAATTATCTGAGACTTCATGACTTCTTTTGTTCTTTTCTCTTCTTCAAGATGAATTTTTAATGTGATTATTTCTACTTCAAGTAATTTCTCTTCTTGACCAAACTCTACCTCAAGCTAGTTTAGATCGTTAGTTCTTTCCTTAAGATGATATGTCAATATATTCTCTCTCATTTATGCTTCTTCCTTTTGTGCTACTATGTTGGCTTACAAATACTTCTTTTGATATTCAAGATTTTCTTCGATCTTTCTGGCTTCTTCTAGCTGAGTTCTTAAGTTCTCGATAACCTGTTGGGCTTCTTAAAAAATGTGAACACTTTCCTTTTGTTTCATCAATTCTTTCTTGAGTGACTTATTTTCTTCTCTTACTTCATCTAAATCACTAATCAATTCTGCTTCATAATTGTCTTCCTTTTCAATTAGTTTTTTTGTCTCATTCCCTTGATGGCATTCTATTTCAAGATGTCCACATTTTTAACAATTAAAGAAAAACAACATACCTCTGGTGATTATGTACTCTTCATCTTCTGAATCTGTTTGACATGGTGAACATAATTCTTCTTGATTTGTATCTACATCTTCTTTGGCATTTTCTGAATCTGCAATGGATGAAGAATATATATCATGTAACTTATCCCAAATTTCTTTTGCTGATTAACATTTACCAACTTTTTTTCTTACCGGATTAGGTAATCCTTCCCAGATGAAATCCATTGTTATTTTGTTATTCTTATTCAATTCCTTCTTGGTTGTAGTCTTTGCCCTTTTTGAACTATCATATCCTGTAACAACTGATAGCCAAATATAATGTCCCTATGCCTGTAAAAATACTTTCTTCGTTATGCTCCACATCTCATACTTAAAACCATTATGACCATTAAACATTGGTAATCAATTCTCAGAATAATCCATGATCTCCTTCCAATGGTTAAACTATTTCTTCAAGTAACCGACTCTGATACCAATTTTTGGATTACTGAGAGGGGGGTGAATCAGTAATAGATAAATTCAATCCTTTTTAACCACAATATGAAAGTGTTATATCAATGTATCATTATCATCCAATAGTTGCAGAGTAAATGAGAAATGAACAAATGAGAAATAATACAAATACACAGTACACCAGTGTTTTTACGTGGAAACCAAAAGCGGGATAAAACCACAAAATGTTTTTTCTTATATGTCTTTGAGAATTACATTCATTGGAAGCACCAACTTCCTTTGTTTTCCAACTGCAACTAGAAGGAGGCTCCAACCCCTTAATTTCTCAGGCTACAACCCAAGGGAAGCTCCAACTCCCCAATTCTATGGATACAACCAGAAGGAGGCTACACCCCCCCATGTTCTTCAGCTACAAACGAAAGGTGGCTACAACCACTTGTCCCTGCCCCATCTAACTGCCCTGAAATATAAGTAGAATGATATAACCACTGTCACACTATCACTATGAGATATAGTGTTGTAAACCTATACCAATCAACTTGTAGTCAACCTGTACCATAAACAATTACATCAATCATGCACCAACCTGTACCTCAACCTGTAATCAACCTGTACCATAAACAAGTGCATCAACCATGCACCAACCTTTACCAAACCTGTACCATGAACAAGTGAATCAACCATGCACCAAACCTCTACAAATAACCTGTCACAACAACCTGTCTAAATAACCTATCACAACAAACTCTCTCATCAATCTTATCAACCAAATAATATCTACTCACCAAGATCAATCACCAAGACAAATCCCAAATATGTGCATCAACCAAGCATAACACAACAACTCATAATCATCACCAAGATCAATATGTTCTTCTAATAATATACCAATACAAGTATGCTAAATCATCCATAAACCATGTGTCAACAATACTACTAACAAGTGCCTCCAACCATGTACCAAGTATGTACCAATCATGTATCAACTACTCATCAACTATGACCAAGATCATCAACTATAAACCTCATGTATGTGCCAACTCATCAACTACTTGTCTAAACCATGTACCCAACATGTACCTCAACTAAATTCCCTCATCAGTTTCATCATCCAAATATGATTTGTAACTCTGTAATAGACCTGGTGTATAATAACACATACCTACAAACCTTAACTTTAACAACAAGAGACTAGCATTTTCATCGAACTTTACTTTAGTCTCACATGACTAGTTTTGGATTAGTTAACAACCCTAACTTGAAATAATCATAACTATGTACATGTAATGAATAAATATCTGAAAATAGTACACAATGTTCTTAAGTGTATTTTATGCAATTCTTCGAGGTTTCACTAATTGGAACCTCTCAGAAAAGAAGTTATAGCAAAAATGACATACCTTGTTGAATTCTGGCTTATTCTAGAAAACGAAATTGTAGAGCATGCCCCACACAAAATATTTATTATATGGATCTAAAAATTGTACAACGAATACTATATATAGTAATCTAACCAAGACATTTTTTTCTTACTAAATTTAGATCTGTTATGAATAATTTATGACGTTTTTACCCAAAACACTTGTTTTAGACAAGTTTCAGGACTAGCCACAAACCCTATTTTCCATGGAGTGTAACTCCAAAAATACAATGACCGACAAGATGAAATTTGTACCACAACTACTTGGATATGTTTCCTTAGTGGCCTCCCAATTTCACGATCTGAATCATTCTAGAAAATAATTTATTGCGCAAATGGTGAGATGACCTGTAAATAACATACCTTAGAAAGCATCATCAAAAGAATTTACCCTCCCTTGAATGTCGGCCTGCTTTACTTCACCTTCCCTCTGAAATTCAGTTGAGATATCCTTTCGTTACCTCATTCACCTGTGGATATTCAATATTCTCAAGTGTGATTAAAATGAGAGAGGCTTGCCTCTTAATTATACTTTCATGTAGCTTCCTCAACGGGTTACCTTTTAACCATCTTAACCCAGTTTCCTTATTTTAGGGTTAACCCAATTCTAATGTCTCCATTAAATTTATTATTTAAATAATTTAGTTTTTATTCACCTTGAATTATAGTACACTCATCACTTCACTTTATTATTTACCTTCTAAAATATCTTAAACCACTTTGACTACTTTGACCTTTTGGGGCTTCTAGATGACTCATGAGCGTTCTCCAACTTCACATGGCCATAACTCTCTAACCCTAAGGAGTTATGTGTCGCTCCACATACCAATGGAAATGGCATGAAATGTACTATACATATAGAATAGTATTTCCTACAAATATATCAAAGTGCATACCATTATCCATCAAACAAACTTGGGTCCATTACCCAAACCTGGGTTCTCCAACTTCTCATGGCCATAACTCTCTAACTGTGAGGCGTTATGTGACGTTCCACATACCATCGAAAATGGAATGAAATGTTCTCTCCATATAGAATAGTATTACCTTTAAATATATTAAAACTCATACCATTATACATGAAACAACCTTGGGTCCATTACCCAAACCTTTGCGCTACAAGAATTTATCCATGGGTTGACATCAATCAGTAAGGGTTGACATGAATCTAAAATATCACTCTCCAATGATTGACATCAATCAAAACCAAAAATACATACCAATTTCCATCAACCTAATCCAACCATTTGATAGGAGTATCACCAAGGACAGTTCAGTTAGGGGGAGTAGCCCCAGATCAAAAGATATCTTTTCCATTGATGACAAAGGGGGAGAGATTTATTAGATGCAAAGGTAAATGCTTGGAGAAAGGGAACAAAGGCATGATTCTAGGGGGAGCGATGGTCACAGGGGTAGAATGAGTGATATGACTTCAATATTGCATCATAGTGTTGCCATCAATTCCAAAGGGGGATATTGTTTATTAATTGGGTTGGTTGTCATTGATGTCAACCCTTGAAGAAAGTCTGGTAGCAAATTTTGGTAGCACAAATGTTTGGGTAATGGACCCAAGTTTGTTTTATGGATAATGGTATGAGTTTTGATATAGTTTTGGGAAATACTATTCTAAATGGATAGTACATGTCATGCCATTTCTAGTGGTATGCAGAACGTCACATAACTCCTCATGGCTAGAGAGTTATGGCTATGTGAAATTGGAGAACCCATGTGAGTCATCTAGAAGCCCCAAAAGGTCAAAGTAGTCAAAGTGGTTGCAAAGAAGAATTAGTTAAATAATAAAGTGAAGTGACGAGTTTACTATAAGTCAAAGTGGATACAAAATAAATTATTTAAATAATAAATTTAATGGAGAAATTACTAAGTGGACAAGTGGTTAGAAGTGGGTTAGCCCTAAAATAAGGAAAGTGGGTTAAGATAGTTAGAAGATAAGTTAAATAACAAAGTTAAGTGATGAGTGTACTATAATTCAATGTGGATACAAAAGAAATTATTTAAATAATAAAGTTAATGAAGAAAATACTAAGTGGACAAGTGGTTAGAAGTGGGTTAACCCTAAAATAAGGAAAGTGGGTTAAGAAGGTTAAAAGGTAACCCCTTGAGGAAGCTACATCAAAGTATAAATAAGAGGCAAGGCTATCTCATTTTAAACACACTTGATCATATTTAATATCTACAAGTGAATGAGGTAACCAAGGGATATCTAAGCCGAATTTCAGAGGGAAGGTGAAGTCAAGAAGGTTGAAATTCAAGGGAGGATAAATTATTTTCATGATGCTTTCTAAGGTATGTTATTTACAGGTCAACTCACCATTCTTGCAATACTTATTTTTATAGAATGATTCATACCATGAAATTGGGAGTCCATTGTGGAAACCTATCCAAGTAGCTATGATACAAATTTTAGCTTGTGGGTCATTGTATTTTAGGAGTTACACTCTGTGGAAAATAGGGTTTGTGGCTAGTCTGGAAACTAGTCTAAAACAAGTGTTTCGGGTAAAAAAGTCATAACTTCTTCATAACAGACCCCAATTCAGTAAGACAAAATGTATTGGTTATATTATAGACTTTAGTATTTTGTGTACCATTTTCAGATCCATCAAGAAAATATTCTATGTGGGGCGCGCTCTACAAGTTCACTCTCTAGAATAAGCCAGAATTCAACAAGGTATGGCATTTTTGCTATAACTCCTTTTTTTAGAGGTTCCAAGTAATGAAATATGGAGGAATTTCATAAAAGACACTGAAGAACATTGTGTACCATTTTCAGAATCTTATTCATTACAGGTACATAGTTATGATTATTGCATGTTAGGGTTGTTGACTAATCCAAAATTAGTCATGTGACACTAAAGTAAAGTTTGATAAAATTCTAGTCTCTTCTTGTTAAAGTTAAGGAAGGTTTGTAGGTATGTGATCATATACACCAGGTCGATTACAAAGTTACAAATCATATTTGGATGATGAAATTGATGAGGGATTTTCGTTGAGGTTGAGGTACAGGTTGGTGCATGGTTGATGTACTTGTTTATGGTATCGATTGATTATAGGTTGAGATACAGGTTGGTGGATGGTTGATGCACTTTTTTATGTTATAGGATGATTACATGTTGTTTCGTACAGGTTGGTTCATGGTTGATGCACTTGTTTATTGTACAGGTTGATTACAGGTTGATTGGTACATGTTTACAGCAGTATATCTCACAGTGATAGTGTGACAGTGGTTTCATCATTCCACTTATATTTAAGGGAGGTTAGATGGGGCAAGGACAAGTGGTTGTAGAAACCTTTTGGTTGTATCCGGAGCACATAGGGGGTTGTAGAATCCTTTTGTTTGTATCTCGAGAATTGGGGAATTAGAGCTTCCCTCAGGTTGTAACCTCATTCTGGTTGTAGCCAGAGAATTGGGGAGTTGGAGCTTCCTTGACGTTGTAGCCTGAGAAAATAGGGGGTTGGAGCCTTCTTCTAGTTGCAGCTGGAAAAAAAAGGAAGTTGGTGCTTCCAATGAATGTAATTGTTAAATACATATAAGAAAAGACATTTTGTGGTTTTCTCCCGCTTTCAATTTCCACGTAAAAATATTGGTGTACTGTGTATGTGTATGATTGCTCATTTGTTCATTGTTTATTTACTCTGAAACTATTTGATGATAATGATACATTGATATAACACTTGAATTTTGTGGTTAAAATTGATTCAATTGCTTTATTACTGATTCACCCCCCCCCTCAGTAATCCAACAATTGGTTTCAAATCTGGCTCCTTTATTGATCCAGATTATTTTCGACATGAAATGAGAGCGGAGATATAATAAAGAAATGCACAGAGATATCGCGTATATCCAGTGATATAATAGAAATATATCAAAGATGTAACCGTAAACACAGAGATATAGTAATACACAATTTCTATTAATGAAAGAAATGTACAGAGACTGTAAAAATACAGAGTGAAAGACTCGCTAGAATGGTGGCAGCTTATCTCTGAGAAGAGATGTGACGACTACTCGCATTCGAAAGAAGATGATTACAATGAGGCTCTAGAGGCCTTTTTACAATAAATAGGAATTCCAAAAGTCCTAGACATCCAAAAACCTAACCCTAGGAGATGACGCGCCAAAGGTCATGTGGGCCCCGTTTGGGTAAGTTAGTACATCAATTTCCCGGGGTCGTAACTTTTGCATATGATCTCCATTTTAGGTGTATGATAGCTCGTTGGAAAGGTATCGTTGAGGAGATTAATTTTGGGGGCTCAATTATGCCTTCGTATGTCATTGAGAACCTTGATCTCAAAAAACCTTCATTTAGGCCCTCAAAATGGCCCAGGAAGTTAAAACCTGCTAAAAATAGTAAATTGCCAAAATTGCCAGAAAACTGTTTTGAGCCAGTCGAAAAAGGTGGGTGGCCATCGATATCCACCTGGATCAATCCTCCCTCCTTAGGAAGCAATGGTATCCATTACATTGAGTTCCATGGGGAGAGGGAAAAGCGTTTGTTGGATCTGCATCTGGGTGAGCTGCTTGTATTGCTGGAGACGTCGCACTGCTTAGTTTGTGGAAGTCTGTCATGAACCTGTCAAAGTTGAGGTTGTTCAACAAGTCGAGCTACATGACAGGAAGGCGTGAAGAAGGAATCTTTGTGCTTTGTTGCAACCTTGTCGACCTGCTTCTGTTGGATAGAAGGTGCAGGGGGCAACACTGTAGTGGTTGCAATGTCCTTCTGTTCTCCTTTTGAACAGATTGTGAAGAAGCTAAATTTTGTAGTATGAGATACTACCTTGTGACACTTTTTAGGTGAAACAATAGTTGGAACTACCTCTGGTATTCTGTAGAGATGCCCCCCCAAAGTAACAATGACACTACAGGGTCGAGACTCATAAATAGCATGGCGCTTCCACATATATGGTTGGCCCAAAAGAATATCACAGACATCCAGTGGGGCAACATCACATAATACCTCATCCCTGAAGGGATGGATGCTGTATGACAATCGACATTGCTGGCTGACACGAAGATCTCATCCTTGGAAAAGACACCCAATGTTGTATGGCTGCGGGTGTGGTGTTGTCGACAATCCCAACTGTTTGACGACCTCTGCTGAGATGAGGTTGTTCTTGCTTATGATATCAACAATAAAATGCAGCGGGGTCTCCTTCACCCACATATGTGAATGAAAAAGGTGCTCCCCCTCTTCAGGATCTGTTGGTTCTTCTGGTTGAATTGCTACGGTCGCGACAATAACAGTGGGGTATGCGTTAATGATCTGTCCTTTACCTGTATTTTCAAAATCAGATCCTGAATCAGGGTTCGGCTCCTTGTCTTTGATCTCGGCCACCAATGACTATTTTGAGCAACATTCATAAGTGTTGTGCTAGGGGATTTTGTGGAAATCACACCATTTTTCGGTGTCCTTCTTTGTCTTCCCGTGACCCTTCTTTTCCTGTGTCTTGGACTGGTTTTCGGGAGACTGTTTGTTAGGGCCATCTTTGTCATACTTTGGTTGTTGCAGATTTGTAGACCTGAATTCCCATTTGTTTTGGTGCTTAAATTTCTGTTCAATTTTAACATCATATCGATAAGCAACACCGAGTGATGAGATGTCCAGAAAATCCATTTCATTCTAGATGTATCTATGTAGAGCCCCATGGTATTTCAGAACCAAATGTCACTCGGAGTCTTTGATACCCAACTTGGTGCGCAAGGTATGGAAAGCATTTGTGAACTCCGGAACTTCTTGGCCCCTCTCTTGCCGCAGTGTGGTCCATCTCATGTATTGGTCTTCATAGTTGCCAACAGGGTAATACTGTTCCTTTACTACATCCATAAAAAAATTCCAAGTGGGATCGGCCCCATATATTCCAGACTCCTCTGTGGAACTTTGCTCCCAGTAAGTTTCCTACCAATGTTTTACATGAGGGAGAGATTTAAGGAGTGCGAAGGTGATCTTTTCTTTGTCGAAAAAATTGTGAACAGAGAAATAACCTTCTAGCAGAGTTAACCATTTTTCTAGGGCTTCTGCATCTATTTGTCCTTCAAATAAAGGAATATCAAAATTAACTTGTACCTTGAAAGGAGAGGTACCTCCAAAGTGGCTGCTTGATGAAGATGTGTCTAATGCTATCGACAGACGTTTAAGGATGTGGGCAAAATTCTTCATCATTTCGTCCCTCTGTCGCGTGAGAGCTTGCTCAAGCAACAGATTGATAGGATCGTCTGCTCCAACAATTTTCTTTTCTTCCACCATTAAGGGTTTCTTGGGTGTGCAAGAGCGATTGTCTTCAAGAGAGAGAAGCTCGAGACCCAACTTTCTATACTCGAACCTCATCGGGGACATGCACTGAAAAAAACAATCAAGGGCAGCCTGCTCTGATACCACTGATCCGGATTATTTTCGGCATGAAATGAGAGTGGAGATATAATAAAGAAATGCACAGAGATATCGCGTATATCCAGTAATATAACATAAATATATCAGAGATGCAACCGTAAACACAGATATACAGTAATACATGATTTCTATTAATGAAATAAATGTACAGAGACTGTAAAAATACAGAGTGAAAGACTCGCTAGAATGGTGGCAGCTTATCTCTGAGAAGAGATGTGACGGCTACTCGCATTCGCAAGAAGATGATTACAATGAGGCTATAGAGGCCTTTTTACAATAAATAGGAATGCCAAAAGTCCTAGACATCCAAAAACCTAACCCTAGGAGATGAAGCGCCAAAAGTCACGTGGGCCCCGTTTGGGTAAGTTAGTACATCAACTTCTCGAGGTCGTAACTTTTGCATACGATCTCCGTTTTAGGCGTATGATAGCTCATTGGAAAGGTATCATTGAGGAGATTCATTTTGGGGGCTCAATTATGCCTTCGTCTATCATTCATAACCTCGATCTCAAAAAACCTTCATTTAGGCCCTCAAACTGGTCTCGAAAGTTAAAACCTGCTAAAAATAGTAAATTGCCAAAATTGCCAAAATTGCCAGAAAATTGTTTTGAGCCAGTCAGAAAAGGTGGGTGGCCACCGATATCCACCTGGATCATTTAGGAAATAGTTTAACCACTGGAAGAAGATCATGGATTATTCTGAGAATGGAGTACCATTGTTTAATGGTCAGAATGGTTTAAAGTATGAGATGTGGAGAAGAAGGACAAAAGTATTTTTACAGGCACACGGGTATTATATTTGTCTATCAGTCATTGTAGGATATGATAGTTCAAAAAGGGAAAATACTTCAACCAAGAAGGAATTGAATGGATTTCATCTAGGAAGGATTACCTAATCCGGTAAGAGAAAAGGTTGGTAAATTTTCATCAGCCAAAGAACTTTGGGATAAGTTACATGACATATATTCTTCACCCATCGTAGATTCTGGAAATTACAAAGAAGATGAAGATACAGATCAAGAAGAATTATGCTCACCACGTCCAACAGATTTAGAAGATGAAGAGTACATAATCACGAGAGGTATGTTGTTTTGTTTTAATTGTGAAAAAAATGGACATATTGAAATAAAATGCCATGAAGGAAATGAGACAACATAATTGATTAGTGCTTTATATGAACTAAGAGAAGAAAACAAGTCACTCAAGAAAGAATTGATAAAACAAAAGGAAAGTGTTCATAGTTTTGAAGAATCCCAATAGGTCATCGAGAACTTAAGAACTTAGCTAGAAGAAGCTAGAAAGATCCAAGAAAGTCTTGAATATGAAAAACAGTATTTGGAAGCCAACATAGCAGCATAGAAAGAAGAAGTAGAAATGAGAGAGAATATATTAACATATCATATTAAGGAAAGAACTAACGATCTAAACCATATTGAGGCAGAGTTTAGTCAAGAAGAGAAAGGACCTGAAGAATAAATAATCACATTAAAAATTATGCTTGAAGAAGCGAAAAGAACAAAGGAAGTCATGAAGTCTCAGATAATGAAGAAAGAAGAAGAGGTTGAGAAGCTTGAAGAAGAAGTTGTCACATGGATAAGTAAAATCATCAATCTCAACAAGAATGTTGAAGAGAAAGAAAGATCCACATCGGTTATGGAGAATGAGCAGAATCACTCTAGGTTGCTAGAAAAGAAGAATGAAAAAAGAAGAAAGAGTTATGCAGAAGTACTGAAAGAAAGGAATCATGGTCAAACCAAATCTAAGAAAACTATTGAAAATACATCTTCAAGAAGACCATCCATGTTCAATCCACAAAGAATCTTCAATCATGATCATGATCAATCAAGGCAGATATTCAGAAGGACTACACCACAAAGAAGATCATTCAATCCCAGGTATGCAAATTTATTTTATGGTCATTTTTTTTATTGTGCTAATTTTGAACATAAGGTTGCAGATTGCAGGGATTATAAAAGAAATGTTCAAGAAATAAGTGTCTATGTGGCCCCATGTAACATTGAATGCTACAAATGTCATAAGTATGGACACATAGATAGTTATTGTAGAAGCATGATTGATACTTCCATGAAAGAGAAAATTGATATCAGATATAAGAAAGTATGGATAAGAAAACACGAAGAATAGGTGAACAAAGACCATGTCCCATGGATCGCAAGATTGGCAATAAAACGAGATGAAGAAAATTCTACAGAGAAAAAGAAAGATGTCAGATACAGAGAGGTTTGGAAAGTAACTAAAATAAATGAAGGACATGTAAATAAGTAACATGTTCAAGAGATTGTACTTTCATGCATTGTAGTGAAAGATGAATTCACAAACAGAAAGAAAAAAGTCAGAGCTTAGAGAGATGATGAATCTACCAATGAAGATGATGATGAATACACATAAGAGGAGAAATTGTTCTGAGCCATATGGCTTAGAGACTCCCAGATAATATGAATATTAGACAGGAGGAGTCTATGCAATAGTTGTGACCGACCAAAGAACCATCCTTCAAGCAACTTGCAGAGTTAGAGAAGACAGATCCAGAGCAGTTAGTTAACAGAAGTACAATCAGTTGTAGTAGTGAAGACTTCATGATAGTATAGTGATAAATGGGTCACCATTATGGGTATTTGTGCAGTAAAGTCTTGGAAAGTATGGACAGAGATTGATTCATAAGAACACTTAATAGGTTTGGAAAGATATATGAGAGTGGACGAAGCATGGATTCATAGATTGGTTTAGAGAGTGGTTCAAAGACAAAGTAACATTATCATAATGGATTATAATTACACGGGAAATGGATCTAACAATGCTAATGGATTCCAAATTTACAAATATTTTTTTAGACACATGTAGTGGATACAACAGTTTACATTCAAAACAGACTAGTGCTCATAAAAAACAATGACAAAAATCCCTACAAGCTATGGAAAGGAAGACCAGCGAATGTGAAGCACTTCAGAGTAATCAGAAGAAAATGCTACATCAAAAGAGAAGATGGCATAATGTAAAAGTTTGACTCTCATGTGGAAAAAGGAGTACTTTTTGGTTACTCAAGTACAAGGAAAGAATACAAGTGTTACAATTTGAGATTGAACAAAGTTATGGAAATTATCAATGTAACAATTGATGAAACAAGTGGACGAGAATCAAAGGAAGAATAAAATGAATTAGTGGAACAAATTTATGAAGAAGAAGCAAATGATGAAGAAGAAGTAGAAGGGGAAGATGAAGAATATCATAAAGAAGTAGAAGAGAAGGTTCAACAAGTGCCTCCAAAGAAACCTAGAAAACAAGTATAGAAGAATCATCCTTCAGATCAGAGTTGGCGAAAAAGAGTTGGCATGGAGGGTTGATGTTGGCGAAAAAGATCTATGGCCAACTACCGAAAAGAAACAACATACACTAATAGAATCTAAGAATCACAACCAAGCAAATAGGGCCTTCTCTCGATGACCGTACTAGTTGGTGATGAAATCCAACGTTGCGTGATCAAGTCAAGAAGGGGCAGGGATATGGTGGAACAATTACAATGGTGACCTGTTTAACGGACTTACACCTTGGTGCAAGCTTCCATACAGTAATTGTGGATTTACCCTCCAAGGAGCCCGAGTGAGTTTGACCAATGTATGCTCAAGGTACAGTGAGACTTCCCTTCACTATCACCTTGTGTAAGACCCTAAAGATTATGGCCACTAAGGTTACCAATTCGTAGTTAGCCCCTGGGCGGGTATAGTCGACAGTCCGATCCGAACGTACGGGCAGGTTATCGAGCCTGAAATCAACTAAAAAGGATTCCACGCAGTAATTGTGGATTTACCTTTAAGCGATCCCCATAATATGATCTGACCACCACAATCAGTTAAACCACGGAGGGATAATCTTTGTAGCTCACCCAAATGTGACCTCGTGCGTAACCCCTGTGTGAGAGGGGGATCTGAGGAAGACTTATACGATAATTGGATTTGACTCTCCCTAACTCAGGATGCTAATGTTTTCTTTGGAAACTTTGGAGAGTTATGCTCACATCCTAATCCAAAGTACTAAGCCTAGTCTACTGTTGGTGGAGGATCCTAGAAAAGAAAAAGTTCTAGATAATTTTTATTAGCGTTCATTTTATAGCTGTTCTTTACTCAAAAGGGGTGCATGGAAGTGAAATGGATGGGATTATGACTCAGTCTTCAAAAATTCATCAAAGATGATAAGCATTCATTTCTTTTCGATGAACATCTATTCTAAGGGAGAGAGAGAGAGTTCTTCTCACTAACAAGCACTAATAAGGAATGTCCTCAAACAATTTGTCTTCAATCAAATTCTGATGTGATGCTAAAACTTTTGAGATACCTTCTAATATGCACAATCAATCATGAAGATGCTTCTTTATTGTTTGCATATGAATAATGATTAATTCAAAACAATGCTCGTCTTGCTAATTATGTTTTTGGATGAATGAAAATCAGACCAACACAAGCAAGAATCATACAAACAATACACCCTCTCATTGTGATCAAAACAAGAAGCGAAAGAAAAGAAACAATCAAGGAAAAATCAATAACTTCACACCAAAAGAAATGTCAAAGAACAATGACCTTAACTAAAACCAAATGAAAAGATCCGTAGGCCTCTGATGACCTTCACTAGAGTTTTTTGCTCAGTCAAAAAGGAGAGAAAGACAATGCATGGGTTTCAAACTCCAAACGACAGAAAAACTCAACGACAATAGTGAATAAGGCTACAAAATCCAAACAAAAATATGTTTGTTCTTCAAAAAGACAGATGTCAAAGTTGGAAAGGAAGAAGCATTGACTCACAAGGTGACCCAGCAAGAGAAACACAGAGGTAAAACCCTGAAAAATTCTGGAAGGCTTTTTGGTGGAAAGAGGGTTGGCGCTCTGTTGTCAAGGGCAAGGAGCATTATAGCGCTCTGTGTAAGACACTCAGAGAGCGTTGGAACTCTATTAACATAGGGACAGGGGCACTAGGTTCAAAAAGTTTCTAAAATCCAAAAATTGCAGTCCAGTCTCGTCAATCAAGCTAAGTGTGATGAGGTAGGGAGTCAATCAGCTTATGAAACCAATAAAAAAGGGGTGAACTAGGTATGGGAACAATCAAGAGGTAAGACAAGGTCTATGAGGAGAAATCAAGACAAAAGGTTTCTATTTGAGGACTCCCTAGTGGAGTCGCCAGTTTCTGTTGTAGGAAAATCTCCCCGCGGACAGGTAGATTTCCTTGAAGAGCTAGACCCTTAACCCTAAGACAGAAAGTGCTTAACGTGGACACTGACTTCCTTTCAGATCTATACAAACTAATGCATGAGGAGGAAAGAGAATAGAAGTACCTCTTTATCGACGTTTGTCCCTGCACGCTCCGAGTTGAGCTTCAATCTTTCACTCCTCAACGAGCCCTGTAGACAAACAAAGTATGACCACTTCCTACTCTATTGATATTAGCTTGAAAATAGATCTATATATCAATCATAAGTTCATGTAAGATCAGACATGAACTAGAAAGAAACAGGCCAAGCGTGTCATATTAATGAGAATAACGACAACAGTACTTACAATCGTAGATGCGAATCCGACAGCTTCGTCAAGTCCCCTTTGTCTAACCCTTGCTCAAAATATCCACAACCTGGATGATAGAAGCTTCACTTATCACTCTCCTTTGGTTGACTATGTGTTTCCTATGAGATCATACGTTTCATGCTAGCAATTCTTCCCCCTTTTCACCATCATAAAGCCTGCTTATATAAGTTAAGAGAAGCTTAACCTCTTGAGTTATCTTTAGAATAAGTTGAGGGATCCCCTCTTTAGATCAGAGATCTCCTGATGGAACCAAGAATTTGAATGCAACTGCCTTCTAAACTTGAGATATACTCCCCTTATTCTCCTCAACGGGCCAACCACTGCCTCAAATTAGATAGCACTCCCTCAAAAGGGGCATCAGTGCACTATAACGCTCCCTAGGAGGCTCAAGGGGAGTGCCATCACTCTAAGGATGGATATCGATCTTTCAAAGAAGTGGTTTGTTGTTATAACGCTCCCCAATAGCTTGTGGGGGAGCACCAGTGCTCCTAAGGATGCCATAGGGGAGCGCTCTCCTTCAAAATCCTATTTTAAGGGTTCCTTTTAGGTGATAAGAGTTCCTTGCCCTTAGTTAATCATTTTCCCTCCTCCAGATCAAGTGTATGAGATACTTTAAGTGCCTCCTTAGTGTCGTCATTGTGTCAGTATGCTCAAACAAAATTTGTGACACTTGTGAACAACTTGTGACACTTGTGAACAACTTGTGACACTTGTGAAAGTTATAAGGAACATGCAACACTTACGACAGTTGAGAGGAACATGCGACACTTATCAAATTGAGAAATATTGATGTGTAACAGATGGGTTAACTGAAATTTCTCAAATATGAATCGTTTTCTACATGGGGTGTTGGCAATATAAAACCATAGTTGAATAAGCCAGTGATCAAAGCTGATTATAGATAAAACACCTGCTTCCATGAGGGGGGCATATAACATCAATGGTTCAAACATGAGGAAATGGTCCAAGCGAATTGCAATCTGTTGGGTTCCCAGTCTATTGTTAGTCCAAGTAAAATCTCCATTGATGTTTTCAAGGTATACTAACCTTAGATTGCTAATAAGGTTCTGTAAGCCTTAATTATCTCCTTACATCCTTCACAGACCCCCTCACTTTTCGATAAGAAGGAGAATGATATTCAAGTCCTGAATTATAGCACCAAGATTTTGCAACTTTTCCAAGAAGAGGGTTTTGTTAGTAGGCGATTGTGGTCCATAGGAATTTGTGATAAACCACCTTTGGACAGATCCAATGGCCATATAGTTAGTTGATATAGTCCATCTGGTTGTGAAGTAGTTGTCAAATATGACTTTGGTCAAGTTCTAAAGAATGTCCAAGCCTCTTGCAGAGCCACAAGTTTTGATATTGAAAAACGGGCATTGTCCCTGTTGTAACAAATATTGAAATTTTGGCTTTCGGTCACTTAGGAGAATTAATAGAAGCATCGGTAGTGGAATGACCACATACACTGAGCATTAAGACACATGGAGAAAGAGCTCATGAGTCTGAGTTTTTTTCCATCAGAGATTTGGCCGATGTAGATATCTTAATAACTACAACCCCGATCCCCGAATTCACTAAAGTATTAAAGGATAAGTCGAGTCAAATAAAGATTAAGAAATATTAACGTTAATAAATATCATCACAATTTCGTGATTTGGGATTTCTTGCGTCAAGTGTTAACGAAGTCCCGACACTTAAATCCATGAAAGGTTAAATATTAATTTCTAATAGTTATTAATTAATAAATTAAAACAAATGATTATCGTCTAATTAATCCCATCGCGATTTCACGATTCAGGATTCCTTGCATGTCATAACTCTTGAGGACATGATACCTGAAACTCAAAGGCCCGAAAGAGTAAAATGTAAAATCCAAAATCTATTTCGGGGATTTGGCTGACGTGAAAATTTTAATAACCACTGCTTCGTTTCCCTGAATCTCGAAAACCCGAAATTGGGACTCCAGTCATATGCAAAACAACTTTATAAAAACACAATTTTCTCAACCGTAAAGAGGTCGTTGTTCGTGTTTGAATAGTCGATCAACATCTACAAATCCTAAGTTGTCCATTGGTGTCTTCATAATTTAATTTTGAGCTTGGTAAGACAGTCAAAACTTCCCCGCAAGATGAGGTTCGTTTTCAGAAATATGGCGTTTTTACTATACCGAGCCAGCATTTTCAAATGAGGATTCTGAGCGACTGGAACATAATTTTGAGAAACGGTTGGAGTATTTTGTGCCTAACACATAAGAGATCATTAGCCTCTTTCAGTTTTCCTACAGGTGTCACACATTGGGAGAATCAAATCCATCTTCGATCCCTAATTTTCGGATTTCATATTTTCCTGTTTCGACACATGTTTGTTAAATGCAGATTTGGGAAAAATGAAAAGGAGTCTCAGGGAACTGAAGGAGTTTTTTTATTAGAATCAATAGATGAAAAAAATCCTCTTTCATTTTATACACAGTTGTTTCTATTCGAGAGATACAGAGCCATAACCACAACCTTAGTTTTCGACAGTTTGGCCCATTTTCTATGGCAGAAAGTTTCAAGAATTGGTTGTAACTATTGTTATCTTTTATATTAGAGAGGATTTCGACCTCAATAAATATATGAGGGGTATTTGTAAAAGGAGAAGAGGAGAGGAGTAGAACCCCTGGGATGTAGCACTCATTTTCTTGTTTAATAAAAGAGTGCAGAGCATTTTCGATCTATATCAGAGATTCTTGTGATTTTGTTTGTAGAGAATGACTTATTGTTTCGTTTTCACATCATTTCACTTGGTTTTATTTCCATTTTCTTCCCGATTTGTAATTGTGTTTGTAATGGAATTCATCTGTTTGTTAGATGTTCTGTTGCTGGACAGGTTATAGGTTGTTTCTTGTAGAGATATGAAGGTTCATAATTCATCCTTGCTAGATGCTTTGTCCCAACTATCTCTTTCCACTGATTTATGCTTGGAATTCACTCATTGTTAAGTGATCCTTGCATTTTGATATGTTTTCTCTTTATTTTGCTACCATACTTTTTATAAATCCTTCCCTCTGTAATCAGCTTCTATCTTGCCTCTGCTCCATGGATTTCCATTGACGAAACACTCTTATTACCTGCTTGATCATCTGACTCCATCCCCAATGGATTACTTTCCGGTCCAATCCATCAACCCTAAAAACCCAAAACTTTCTGTTACCCACAAATCTTCCCACTGTTAAGCTTATTAAATATCCTATTGTGACATATTTTTGAGAGATCCCTCTCGGGTTGGAAGGGGTATTTTCCAATCAAAAGTGGTTCGAAGTTATCTTAGAATTTACTTGCATGCAACCCAAGTCAAGTCTGAGTGACAAAATTTATTTCATTTAAAATGTGCTAAGGCTTGGCTCTATTACAACCTAGAACCAACTCTTGCGAAAACATTTTCAAGCGCCGTTGTTGGGGAAGGAGGAATGAAGTTATATGCGCCAGGATACGACAAAATTTTTAGATCTATTTGTTGATGGTGAACAAGGGATAGGCATTCAATTGGCTGTGATCATTCACGTGGTGACTCCTTAGTTTGAAGACTCTAAATGATTCAATGGCGACTCCACTGGTCTCAAAATGTGCTCGGATTGCTGCAAGGTTTGCTCCTCTAGACTTTGCAAATGTTTATGGTTTCCCAAACATTGTTCCAAACATTAAAGTTTGGGAAGATATCCTTCCTAAATTTGGAGAATATGCGGATGAAAATCCCACCCAACACTTGTTTAAATTCCACAAGCTCATGGATGAATTAAATATACATCATGAAGATGTCCTCATGAAACTATTTATGTTTTCGTTGGAAAGAGATGCTAGACTTTGGTATAAATATTTACCTCATTCTAGTATTCCTTCATTGAAATATTTTCACATACTTTTTCATTTTCATTGTAAAAGAATCTATTCAGCTGAAATACTTTTTGAAGATTTTTGTAATATAAAATTCATAAGAAAAATAGATCAAACACATCTTCTTGAAGAGGGGGAAGGAATATAAGAAATTTCTCAAGTCGATGAAGATAATCAGTATGAAGAAGAGTTGGCTGATAAAAAAGTAGGATATGATAGCTCTTGTGATCAAATTCAAGAAGACGATATTCGGCATCATGGTCAACATGCAGAAGAGAAAGAAAACAATAGTTGCTTGCTCCAGAAATTGCATAGACGGCCTCCTCCTTTAACAGAAGAAGAGATAGATCTTCTCCTGAACAATCATGTTGCAACCCCTTCTTACATAGATCTAAAACATTGACATAGTCCTGAACATGTGAGTGAAACTTCTTCTATTATTGAAAATGAAAATCTAAGTTTAAATCATGATAGCCATGGAACTTTAGAGGAAGTTAGTAAACCAATTTATGATGATTATTTCTGGCCAGAGGATCATCTTGTAGACATTGTTTTGTTTCATGAAGAAGATAAGGTTGTCATGTTTAATAACCTTGAAGAATGTTTGTTGTTTGAATATGCTTTAGACTATGATTTGGAGGAGTATGGATTCGAGATAGATAGCTTCATAGTTGATATTCCTAGCATTTGTCTGGCTGATGACACTTCTGAGTTGTCTGACAAACCTGTTTATGATGAACATCTAGAAGAACAAGAAGAGCAGATTTGTTTTTCATCACACAAAAAAATTTACAACAATCCTCCTTTGTTTGATGAATGTGATGAAAGTGTTTCTGAAGATGTTGAGTAGCAAGAAACTTTGGTTCAACAGGAAATAAATCAACAACATCATGAAATAGATCAACCTATGTATGACAGCTACCAAGAATATCTTTGGATAGCAGGTGAAGGACATAAGGAGGGGTTACTAAAACAATTGATCTCTCCTCCCTGTTTTGCATCCATTGAGCAACAGACTAGTAAGTTTCAATGCGACATTTTTGCACCAGTGGAAGAAAAAATCAGCAGTGGACAAAGTGCGCAAAAACATTTCAGACGACTTGCTCAACAGGAGGAAGTATGGATTAATTGTGAAAGTGGTATATCTCTTCCCTTCTACGATCCAGTAGCAATTTAAATGGAGTCAAAATGAGGTACTAAATTTTTTATTTCCAACTTCTTGAAGTTTAAATTTCAAAACTGTAAGTACCTACTCCCAGGGCATGTTTTGAAATTTGCAGCTACTCTTGTCATCCTTTTTCTCAAAGATGGAAGTATAATTAAGTTTGTTAGTCGGATACTCGCTTGGTTGATTTGGAATTTTTCCTATACTTGAACAAAGCAACGATATCAGTTAGAGTAGGTGATGTATATAAATAATCTTGACTTTGAGCACTCATGTACAACAGTGGTTTTTAGTATGTTTCCGGTTTAGTTTGGAATCAAGTATGGTTTTTTTTTAAACATTACAACTCCATAGCCCAATGAATGCATAAGAGGTTTTTTGTTTCGGAAAGGTGCAAGTAAAGCGACAAATTTCAGAGTTTGATAAGGATGATTTCAGGTCACCCAATGGATGAAGGCACGTGGTCTATTGTTCTTGGCGCCTTGCAGGAAAGCACCATCCCTAGATGAAGCCTCTATTGTAAAAAATATTGAATTTTTGGCTTTCGGTCACTTAGGAGAATGAATGGAAGCATTGGAAGTGGAACGACCGCATACACCGAGAATTAAGCTACATGGAGAAAGAGCTCACAACTCTAGGTTTTTAGCCATCGAGGATTTGGATGACGTAGATATCTTAATAACTACAACCCCAATCCCCGAATTCACTAAAGTATTAAAGGATAAGTCGGGTCAAATAAAGATTAAGAAAGATTAACGTTAATAAATCTCATTGCAATTTTGTGATTTCGGATTTCTCGCGTCAAGTATTATCGAAGTCCCAACACTTAAATCCATGAAAGGTTTAATATTAATTGCTAATCGTGATTAATGAAGAGATTAAAAAAAATGATTATCATCTAATTAATCCTATAGTGATTTCACGATTCGGGATTCCTTGCATGTCATAACTCTTGAGGACATGATACCCGAAACCCGAAGGCTCGAAAGAGTGAAATGTAAAAGCCGAAATCTATTTCGGGGATTTGTCCATCGGGGATTTGTCCGACGTGAAGATTTTAATAACCACTGCTTCGTTTCCCTGAATCTCGAAAACCCAAAATTGGGACTCCATTCATATGCAAGGCTTATTTCGATTAGTTCTTACTCGTTTAGTTGAATCATCATGTCTCCTCCATATTCTGCAAATTTCTCTCCTACCACTGAGATCAGGTAAGATGATGGTGCAATTCGCTCAATAATAGGCTCCTGAATTAGTTACATATCTTCTTTCTCCTACACACTGGGGGGATCGGAGCACATGCCTTCCATCTCCTCATTTTCCTAAGTTTGATTCAATATTTCAAAATAATTGTTGATGGAAGGTGCTTTAGCTTGAATATTGACTAGTTTTTTAGGGAATTACAATATTTTCCTGTCACTTGAGTGAAACCATCCTTGTTTTTTTCTACTACTTCTGCAATATTTCAGATATAATATAGTATGGAGAACAAGAATATTTAACAAGAAATGGAAGAAAAACAATGATATAACTATATCAATATTATAATAATACCATAATAACACCAGAAAGAGCACTTTTATTAATGATAGCAATGTTCACTTCCCTGATTGAGGGGGAAACCTCCAACACAATAGAGCTCTATTACAATAATCTACAAGACACAACTTCTCATGCCCTCGACTCCTATTTATAATAAATCTATCTACCAAAAGAACAATCTAGAGGAAGATCTTCTAGACGAGGAAGCTTCTATTAGGTCTTCTTACATTTGACTTATTCTTTGTTATTACTAGGCCTTATTAATATTGGTCTTTATTACATGGAAAATATATTATTCTACCTATGTGAGATGTTAGGGAGGCAGGGATAATTTTAAGGATATAAATTTATATTAAAATGTAGAAACATAGGATAATATTACTAGTCATTCATATGTAAAATGTGAAATGTTTGGAGATACTTTTGTAAAAATATTCAAATTTTGAAAGATTTATATATTTTCTATAAAATTTTAGCGATTTTTAAGGTAAAATGAATTTATTCTATGAAAAATGGGTGAATTATTTTTAGAAAAAATGGAAATTGGAGAATATTTTTTGGGGAAAAACCATTGAAAACTATCCCATTTGTGAAATTTATCCCCTAAAATCATCTATGTAGGGAGGTTAGGTCCCTAACATGCCCTCCTCATTAAAAAGTGTCTTGTCCTCAAGGATTGAGATGAGGAAATTGTTGGAAAATGGTAACTCGATCCTAGGTCGCATCTGGTGGAGTTGTATCATTCTACTATACTAACATGTCCTTGATGGTGCGTTGATGGAGACAACGCTCACGTTTGTCCAAGACTACTTGTGGCTCCAACCAAATGGATCCTTCTTCATCAAACTCGAGGATGCTGGTTTGATTTTGGAACTTAGTTCAAATCACCTTCTTTAAGTAGGAGACATGAAAAACAAGATGGATCTTAGAATGACTGGGAAAAGCTAACTAATAGGCCACCTGTCCCACATTCTTAAGAACTGTATAAGGACCATACAATTTGGGCTCCAATTTCTGACAATGTTCGGCCTTGTGATCTGAATTTAGGAGCAGAATGAACTGATTACAGACTGAATACCATAAACACAGAGATAGGAAGAATAACAAAAATATTCAGTGAAAAATATCTTCTATTAGATAATGAAATAGGCTGAAACTGTAAAAATACAGAACTGAAACTTGCTTGAATGGTGGTAGCTATCTCTGAGAAGAGATGTGGATGCTATGCACATCCCTATGAGAAGAATGGATTACAATGAGGCTCCATAGACCCTTTTCATATTAATCATGAATGAAAAAACCCTTGACATAAAAAAACCTAACCCTAGAAGGTGAAACACCAAAATTCATGTCGGACCTATGGATAAGTTGGTGTAATTTGGTACCTCAACTTCTTAGGGTCATAACGTTTGCATACGACCTTCGTTTTAGGTGCGTGATAGCCTGTTGGAAAGGAATTTCAGAGATATACACATTTTGTCGTCAGAATCTGACTCTGTCTAGAGTCTGACTATGGGGAACCAAAAAAACAATGGTTAGGGCCTCAAAACAACTCTGAAAGTACAAAAAGATGTGATGACATGAAAACATACAAAATGGGCCATTTGGATTAGGCGAGATACCACCTGTATCCACTTGGAGAATTTGTGAGGCTTCAGACAACCCCAAAAGTGTAGAACTCACAATTATAAAGCAGTACAAAAAGATGTGCTGAAAAAAAATGGACACAAGGAGCCAATTGGAATAGGTGGGTTTCCACCAATATCCATATGGATCAATCCTTTCCCCTTATGAAGCAATGGTCTCCATTCCGTTGAGTTCCCCCATCAGGTGAGGAAAATTCTGTTGGATGTTTCCTCGGTTGAGCCACTTGCCTTGGTGTAGGAGTTGCCCTGCCTTGACAACTCGATACAACTGGATCTGCTGCTGGCGAGTGCCCTTGACCTATGTGTCCACTATTTGATCGGTGGATGCTTGTTCCATGCAGTCTGGATTGAGCTCTGCTGGTCTCAGTTGTTAGACGATCTCAAAGGTGTCCAATAATGGTGGAAAATATGGCTGAAGGAGGTCCACATTGAATACTTGATGCAGACCAAGGAAGGGTGGAGTGTTGAGCTCAAAAGAATTGCTACCCAGATCCTTGGTGATAGTGTAAGGCCCATAACGAAGTTTTTGAAGCTTCGGATGGGGCCTAGTGAGATTCTCCTTCTACAAATGTAACCAGACTTTGTTTCCAACTTGAAACTGGTGTGGGACCCTGTGTTTATCATGGCACTGCTTGTACTTAGAATTGGATTTCTGCAAAATCTCCTGGACCTCTTTGCATATGTGTTGAATCCACTCAATGAATTTGATGGCTTTGTCAACTGTAGACTGATCAAGGGAAGATTTTGTCTGTGTGGTGGCAAGAGGAAGTGAAAAATCAATGGGTCCCAAGGGTTGGAATCCCAGACCCACCTGAAATGGACTATGGCCACTGGAACTACAGAGAGCCCTGTTGTAACTGTGTTGGACATATGGGAGACTCTTGTCCCATGTACAAGGATGCTTAAAATTGTACATGTGCAGTATGTGCACAATCATCCATTTGACAATCTCGGTTTGGCCATTGGTTTGGGGGTGGAAAGAAGTGTATTTTATGATCTTGGTGTCCAACAGAGACCAGAGACTCGACCAAAAGGTGCTGAGGAACCTGATATCTGGGTTGGATATGATGGTATGTGGTATCCCAAAGTGAACCCAAAATCATTCAAAGAATATCTTAGGAGTCTCGGCCGCTATGACGATATTCTTACAGGCTGTGAGGATGGCCATCTTCGAAAACCGATCAACAACCATAAACAAACAATATTTTATGTGCTTGGTGGGTGGAAAAATAGACATGTCATCCATGGAGATGGACTCCCACGACTTCTCAGGAATAGGAAGAGTGGTGTATAAGCCTTGCTTCTTGATGGTCGGCTTGACAATGGTGCAGGTAGTGCAATATATGATATAATCGTTGACGTCCAGTCAAAGTTTTGGCCAATAAAATATTTTCTGAAGGACGAACACAATTTTCTCTATGCCAAAATGTCCTACCATCCAACTATAGTGGGCTTACCAAATTATATTTGCACACTCACATGTAGGAACATAGAGATGGCCCAGGTGGCATAAGAGTCTGTCTCGAATGTAAAAATTAGTGACAGTGGCGCCTGCACCCAAGAGATGATATGTGGTGGCGAAGTCTGGATCTTGCTGGTAAAGTTAGGGCCACTCTGATGTTTTATGTCCATAGGAATGAGCACAGTGGTAAGTGTATCCATAGGAGGCCGACTAAGGCACTCAGTCACACGATTGGAGATACATGTCTTATACTTGATTTTGAGATGGAAATGTTGCAGGTCGGTGGACCACTTCTGATGGAAATCATTCTGCAATTTCCCCTCTATCTGTATGAACTACAGAGGTTTATGACCAGTGTGTATGATCGTCTCTATCCATAGAATGTAATGTTTCCATTGACGACAGTCTTGTACAATGGAATACATTTCCTTTTCATAGGTGGGGTATTTACAGATAGTATCAGAGAGTGTCTCACTATGGTATGCCACAGGATGCCCATGCTGAGTGAGAACTACACCGATAGCATAATCAGATGCATTAGTCTCAATCTCGAATGGTTGTTGCAGATCGAGCAAGGAGAGTAACTTACATGAGCACAAACGATGTTTCATATCTTCGAATTCTCATTGTTTCTCCTTCCTTCACTCGAACTTGACCCTACCACTGCCCTTGGTCACCTACATGATGACCCAAAAAATATGGGAGAATCCCAACATGGTAAAAATTTGAGAGCCCTAAGAAGCTCCGAAGCTCGGTTAGTGTGGTCGGGGCTATCCAATCATGGATGACTTGGATCTTAGCTGGATCAACATGTACCCCATGCTCCTCAACAATGTAGCCTAGTTATTGGACCATACTCATGACAAAAGAAAAATTTTCCAAGTTGGCATAAATCTTGTGTTGTCGTAGAGTGCTCAAAACCTATTGAAGATGCCGCATGTGCTCCTCCCACATTCTGCTAAAGATGAGGATGTCATCCAAATATACTACCAAAAAGGAGTTTGTGAAGCATCTCAATACATCATCCATCAACCTCATGAAAGTGGCTAGTGCATTTGCTAAGCCAAAGGGCATGACTAGCCATTCGTAGAGACCTTCCTTAGACTTGAAGTTTGTCTTCCAAACATCCATTGGTTCGATGGGAGCCTCGTGGTCGCCAGACTTCAAGTCAATCTTGTTGAATAACTTTGCCCCCTTGAGTTGGTCAAGAAGGTCATCAATCTTGGGAATGGGATAACAGTTCTTGACTGTGATTTTTTTTAAAGCTCTGTAATCAATGCAGAGTCTCCAAGTCCTGTCCTTCTTCTGCATCAATAAAATTGGGCTTCCGCAAGGGGAGGAGATGGGTCTGATGTGCAATTTTTGATGAAACTCTTAGATATGATGCCTGATTTCTTCATTCTCCATCAACGAGTGTCAATATACTGGTCCATTAGGTAGAGTTGTGTCGGGGGTTAGATCAATTGGATGCTTGACTTGGCAGTGTGTCGGTACCCCTGTAGGTGAGACAAAGATGTCTCTATATTCTTCCACGATCCCTTCCACTTGCTTTTGCTGCACAAAGAGGTGTAACACCCTGTTTCCTCCAATTTGTAATTAATCATAAAATAGGAATTACCATGCTAAGGCACGAGGACAATGTAAATGTATTATTGACTGAGTTGCCAAATACCTGACTGTGGGGCTGAAGCCTTGAAAGTACAAGCCATGATATCACTAGAGGAAGAATGTGAAAACTATACAAGAGGGTTCATATATCAAATAACCCCAAATCTCCCTTGATAAGGATGACAAACCTCCTTTGAATCCCAAGGAAAGAAATCAATTAATGAAGAAAGGACTAGTGGTTGAACAATCAACCACCCCCATGAATGGAAACATGGTTGTCAGCCCGAAGTACCGCAGGGACCTGCAGACCTGAGCTTCCTTCTGACAGAAGGAACAGGATAGGTCGGTAAACCTTCCAAGGTAAGATGGATACACATGGGAGAGGAGACAACAGACAAGAGGGAGTGTGATCTCGCAAGGGAGATGCATGGAGCTCTCTAGTGAGTCACGAACTAAAGGCTGGGAGCTTGATGCCGAGGAGCATCTGAGAAACGTCACCGAGGCCATAACTAAGAGAGAAAGCTCTGAGTTACAGAGAACAAGACCCAAAATAGAAGTGAAAATGGAGGAAGAACCCTCGAGAAGTGTGAGGATTCCCTGGTGATATCATGGCTTGGCACGGGGGTGGCTAGAGTGCTAAGAATGAATTCCTCTGTGCCTATGGTTGGCTGGAAGGACGAACACCCGCAGTTAGTTGGTTGGCGACAACCTGTAATAGATAAGCGACTTCCTACCCTGTGTAATCTAGCCGTAACTGTGTATGACTTGGTTATACTGTGTATTTTTCAGGAATCGTGCATATTTCCTAATCGATATACTGTATCCCCCTTATTTCTTCTTGATTATATAACTAGGCCAGTAAGAAATTATATGGTTAGGATATGATTTTATACTCGTAAATGCTTGTGTCCTGTGGAGGCATAAGCTAGAGTCACGAACTGTGTGTTCATTGACCCTGGACACAGTTTCATGTACGTGTGCCAACCCTCCTAATTGTTTAAGATTCCTTGGAGGATGAAGTTTGTTAAGCTCAAGAAAGGTAGTGCAGATCGACACAGGCTCTCTGCGAGGCAAACTGAACCCAGAACTCCATAATTCCTAGACAAGCTCATGAAGGATCGCACCGTTGTGTGCAAGAATCCTTCATGGAGTGCAGAGGTCGAGAAACCCTTTGGAGTTTTCAGAGCTTATGAAATATCAGGAGTGATAGAGATCATGATAAAAATCAGATCTGAACCGTTGCTTCAATTCAAGGAAATAGAGGTGAGGATTTCCCCAAAGTCCTGAAATGTGAATCGTCGATTCGCAGGGGAAAATATGGACCATTGGAGCCTACATCTAGACAGTTGAAGAAGAGTGTATATGAGAATAGATCTAAACCGTCAGATCGAGCACAGGGACCAATAGTTGTCAGATCCAGAAAAATCACATGAGGTTTAACCTGGTGCATGCAGGGGAGAGTGGACTCATCAAAGTCCTGAAAGCATTCGGATCATCCATCCCAGAGGACACATGTCAAAGATCCACATCTATTGAGGATTTGGCACTGGGGAAACGAGAGTAAAGACTCTCCCAAATTCCCCAAAAGGAGAAAACTGGGATTTGATCGCAACCATTGATCATCCCAAAAAGATCACAACTGTTGATCGTGGCTAAAGGTCACAGTTGTTCATTAGAGGGACACGTGGCTGTTAGTCGATGTTTCGGCATCTGGGAAACCAGAGAGCAAGAGCCCTCGTCTTCGCAAGTCACAAAATCTTGGTATATGAAACCTTGACACGCTCTGTGGTTGAGCCGATTTAGTCTGAATAAGTTTAGGTGTTTTTGCATTCAGGAAACTAGAGGGCAAGACCCCTCATCTTCACAAGTCATGAAACCCCAATGAATGATTAAGACTGAGTGTCTTTCAACACCCTTAAGCTCAGGAGGGATAGTGACTGTGAGATCTAGATCAACGAGGGTCGTTGATCTTATACATGAATTCCCATATCAGAATTCGGGGAATGGAGTGACTAGTGGTTTGGGTCGCTGCATTTCGAACTCCCGGTTACTGAAATCTCGAAATTGCTAGGACCATTAGATCAGGGGGATATTCACAACCATCAATCTCATCGAAGGTAAGATTTCAGGTTTCGGGGTTTGAAGAGTCGAAAGAATTGACTCTCTTGCATCGTTGAGTCACGAAATGCGAAAGGCACCTCTTGGATTGGCCTATGGTCATAACCAATGATCACATGGAGGTGGATAAGGGAAGAGCTAGCCTGCACTAGGCCCCCGTTAATTCGGGGATTCTATCCCTTGAGGAAGAGCGAAAATTTTACTTTTTCCGTAGTGGGTATGTGACAAGAGGTGTTGTGTAGAGGCCACATATGTGGTGGTGAACTTCTTCTTATTGTGAGAAGGGATCACAAAGAAGACGAACTTCCCGGTCTGTGAAATGACCTTACTGCATTGCTTAGCAGAGATTAAATAAATAGAAGTAGGCAATGCCACCTCTGGGATCCTGTACAATTTTCTACCCAAAGTAATAATAACACTGCAGGGTCTAGACTCATACAAAACATGATGCTTCCACAAATATGGTTGTCCTAAAATAACATCACAAAATTCAAGGGGATACATATCACACAGTACCTCATCTTTGAAAGGATTGATTTCATACGACAGGCGGAACTATTGGTTGACATGGAGATCTCTTCCATGACGAATCCAACCGATGGTGTAGGGTTGTGGGTGCAGTGTCATTGGCAGGTTCAGCCGCTTGACAACCTCTGCTGAAATCAGGTTCTTCTGACTACCGCTATCGACCATGAAGTGAATCAGAGCCCCCCTTGACCCACATCTGCGAGTGAAAGAGGAGTTCCCCTTCCTCTGGTTCTTCCGGTTCATTTGGTCAGACTTTGGTGGTAACAACCATGGAACTGGGTTCAACATCGATAATTCGCTTCCCTCCTTCAGTATTTGACTCAAAATCAAAATCAGCCTCTGACGTAGTATCCTTCAGCTCTACCATGAGGGACTGCTTCGAGAGACATTCGTCGGTGTTGTGCCAAGGACTTTTATGGTACTCAGACCATTTTCCCATGTCCTTCATCTTCTTGTTTCCCTTCTTGTGTCGTGGCTTGGAATGATTGTCGTGAGGGCGACCATCATGACTTGGTCACTTGCTGTGTGGGTTGGGGTTGCCTTTGCCCTGCTTCGGCTATGAGGGGTTTTTATATCCCAACTCTCGTCCTTTCTGCTTAAATTTATGCTAGATCTTGATAGTGTATCTATAAGTTGTGCCGAATGAGACAATGTACAGGAACTCCATTTCTGTTAGAATGTATCTATGCAAACAATCATGGTATTTGAGCACCAGATGATGCTCTGAATATTTGATACCCAATTTGGTGCAGAGGGTGTGGAAAATATTGGTGAAGTCTGGTACTATTTGGTCCCTTTCTTGACATAGGGTGGTCCATCTGGTATACTAGTCCTCGTAGCTTCCAACAGGGTAGTATTGTTCTTTAATGGTGTCCCGGAAGGAATCCCATGTAGGGTCCACCACAAAAATTGCATATTCCTCCATGGCCCTTTTCTTAGAGTAAGTATCCCATGAGTCTTTAACATGGGGAACGACCTTAAGGAGTGCAAAAGTGATCTTTTCCCGATCGGAAAAATTGTGGACCGAAAAATATCCTTCAAGCAGATTCAACCATTTATCTACAACATCCGCATCTATCAGTCCTTCAAATAATGGAATATCAAAATTTACCTGTACCTTGAAGGGGGTTGCATGGCCGCTTGATGAAGATTCTTCTCCCGTGGGCAACTGTCGAAGGATCTGCGCAAAGCTGTCCATCATTTTGTTCATTTGTCGCGCGATGGCTTCCTCGAGCAACATTTTAATAGGATCTCCTCCTCCATCATCTTTCTTTTCGTCTCCCATGGGTTTTTGTTAGGCTCGGCGTGACCGATCCGGTAATGGATCTATTGGCTCGAGTCCCAACTTCTTGTACCCAGACCTTGTCAGGGACATGCACGAATAAAAATAAATGAAGAGCAGACCTCTTTGATACCACTGATCCGGATTTAGGAACATAACGAACTAATTACAGACTAAATACCATAAACACAGATATAGGAAGAATAACACAAATATTCAGTGAACAATATCTTCTATTAAATAATGAAATAGGCTAAAACTGTAAAACTGCAGAATTGAAACTTGCTCAAATGGTGGTATCTATCTCTCAGAAAAGATGTGGCTGCTACGTGCATCTGCCTGAGAAGAATGGATTACAATGAGACTCCATAGGCCCTTTTCATATTACTCATGAAATGAAAAAGCCTAGACATCCAAAAACCTATCCTTAGAAGGTGAAACGCCAAAATTCATGTGGGCCCTATGGGTAAGTTGGTGTAATTTGGTACCTCAACTTCATAGGGGCATAACTTTTTCATATGACCATTTTAGGCATGTGATAGCCCATTGGAAAGGTCTTTCAGAGAGATAGAAATTTTGTCATCAGAATCTGACTCCATCTACGAAATGAATGTGGCAAGCCAAAATATGATGTTTAGGGCCTCAAAACAGCCCTGGAAGTACAACAAGATGTGCTGACATGAAAACATACAAAATAGTCTATTTGGATTAGGTGTTAGGCCACCCATATCCACCTGGATAATTTATGAGGCTTCAAGCAACCCCAGAAGTGTAGAAATCACAATTATAAAGTAGTACAGAAAGATGTGATGAACAAAAACAGACAGGAGGAGCCAGTTGGAATAGGTGGGTGGCCACCAATATCCATCTGGATCACCTTTCGTGAAGTATTCTTATAAGGTTGCAGTTGAAGAAACACCTGGTCTCCTTCAACAAATTGACATTCGTAGCGACCTTGATTTGCTTGTTGCTTCATGAGATTCTGAGCCATGACCAAATTCTCTTTGAGGGTACAAATAATAGCCTCGCGAACTATAATATTTTGGTTGATCGCCTAGACCTTCGAGACACTGGGAATGTATGAGAGAACTGAAGGTGGATTTTGTCCATATACTGCTTCAAAATGAGTCATGTGAGTAGTTGTATGGTAAGAAGTGTTGTATCACCATTCAACTAGTGGTAACCATTGATCCCACTGATTTTTGTATTTCAGATACAAAACACCTCAAATATCTTCCCAAACACTTGTTGACAACTTCGGTTTGACCATTAGTATGGGGATGATAGGTGGTGTTGTGATGCAATTGGGTTCTCTATAGCTTGAATAGTCTTACAAAAAATTTCTAGTGAAAGTGGGATCTCGATCAGAAACAATAGAATGAGGAATGCCATGAAGCTTCAATACATGATCCATGAAAAGTTGAGCCATAGTGGAGGTGTTAAATGGGTGTTGAAGAGAACGTAAATGAGCATACATGGAAAAACAATCAACTACCACCATGATTATTGACATATTGTATGATTTAGGTAATCCAACAATGAAATCTAGAGAGATATCCCTCCAAATAGTAGGTGGAATCGAAAGCGGTTGTAGTGTTCCAGGAGATTTGACTATTTCTCCCTTTTTGTATTGACAAACATCACATTCCTCCATAAAAGTGTGAACATCCTATTTCATACAATCCCAGAAAAAAGAATGTTTGACCCGATCATAGGTTTTGGTAAACCCTAATTTCCCCCATGTGGGTGCAACATGAAGCTAAAAAAGCATCGTGTATTTAAGTTGTGAATATTTACTTAAATAGATAAATACTTTGTTTCGAAGCTCATCATTGTCCCAAGAGTATCCTGGGGAAATTGGAGAATTGGCTAGAAATTGTTAGATCAGATGCGAAATTTTGGGATCTTGTAGCCATTCCTGGAGAACGACTTGGAGCCAATCTGGTACAATGAAGGAGATGGAAAAATGGGACCCTTCATCTTCATATTTTCTTGAAAGAGTGTCAACAACCACATTGTATTTTCATTTCTTGTAAATGATCTAATAATGATATCCAAATAGCTTAGTCACCCATTTTTGTTTCTCCAAGGAAGAATTATGTTGCTCCAAAAAATACTTGAGGCTCTAATGATTTGTATTAATTTGGAAATTTTTCTCTAATAGATAAGGGCGCCAAAGGTCCACTGCATTCAAAATAGCCAAAATTTCCTTTTTATAGATCGATTGACCCAAATGTCACTTGGACATTTGTTTGTTGGTAAAGGTCAAAGGTCGACCATCTTGCATAAGGAATGCTCCAATTCCTCTCCTAGAAGCATCACATTCCAGGACAAAGATCTTTCTGAAGTTAGGAAGGGTCAGAACAAGACTGCTGTAGATATACTTTTTCAAGGCTTGAAAGCCTTGATCAGCTACAAGAGTCTAAGTGAAATAATTCATTTTAAAGAGAGTAGTGAGAGGTGCCACAATATTTCCATAAGTCTTAACAAACTTGCGATAATATCTTGTTAAGCCTAGAAAACCACACAAACCAAAGGGAATGACTAAGAACTCATAGTGGCCCTCACGAGTTCGAAATGAAGTCTTAGGTATGTCGGCCTCTTTCATACGTATCTGGTGGTAGCCAAAACAAAGATCAACTTTAGTAAAGAATTGAGAACCACTTAATTCATCCAAGAGATCGTCAATGATAGGAATGGGAAATTTTTTTTTGATGGTGAGTTTGTTGAGGGCGTGAAAGTTAGGAAACATGGGCCAATATCCTTCTTTCTTAAGTACCATGACCACAAGAGAAGAATAGGGGCTAGTAATAAGACGGATAATGCCTAGGGTAAGCAATTCTTGAAAATTTTTCTCAATTTCATTTTCGTGGGAAAAGGGATGACAATAGGGATGAAGATTGGGAGGAAGGATTCCCGGGAAAAGAGGAATGTAATGATCATGAAAAACACGGGAAGGAGGAAGGCCCTAGGGAGTGGAAAAAACAACTTGATGTTTGGAGAGGATGGATTGGAGGTCAGGAGGCATAGAGGGTGTCTCAATGGAGTGAATGGAATGGAGTTGTGCGATAATGTAGGAATGAACTTTTTTGAGGATATTTTCCATGCAATGAGAACTGATGATCTCAGGAGAACCTTCTATGATTCCTTGGAACTTATACTATTGGCCCTCTTGGTTGAATTGCATGGTTAATTCCTTAAAATCCATGAAAATGGGGCCCAAAGTCCTTAGCCATTTGACACCCAATACAATATCACGACCACCCATGTTGATAACAAACATATGCAATTTCATGTGGTACTTAACAATTTGGAGATGCACATTTTCACAAAACCCCCCACATTTAATGTACCTTCCATTAGAAATCATGATTTGAAAGTTTTTTACTACTCAGATATAAAAATTAGTTTCTTGGGAAATGCAGTGATGAATAAAATTATGGGTGTTGCCACTGTCAAGTAGGATGATGACCTTTCGATGCTTAATGTAAACAACTAACTTGAGGGTTTGGGGAGTAGAGAAGCTAGTGAGAGCATTCAAGGAAATGACCAGTTCAACTTCTAGAGGGTTGGAAGGTTCAGTCATGTAAATGGGTTCAAGCGACTCGACCATTGGGGGAGCTTCAACATCTTCTTCAGAAACATCCTCATAGATGGCAATAAAAATATTTTGTTCCTTACACTTGTGCCCAAGAAAATATTTTTCATCACAATTATAATAAAGGCCCTTGAGTTGGCCTTCAACCATTTCTTCCCGGGTCAATTTATGGATCTTTAGTGGAGTGGATGGAGAACGAGGAGTGACTAGTTTAAGGCGAAAAATGAATAAGGGTTTTTTGGTTTGAGAAGAGACAACTTGATGTGATTCCTTATCTCTTTTAGTATATTCAACCCAAATTTGAGGGCGATCCATGAGGATGTGGGCACAGATCTCATCCTTTAGGCTACTAATAACGCATATTCGAAAAAAAGCATCAGACATGCCCTCTGTACGAAAATCCAATCGCTCAAAGGTAGTTATAAAGTATTCCACTATGCCAATATTGTTTCAAATTTTTCAAATGACCTGAATGGTTGGTGTCAGTGTTAAAGAATCCATAAAGATCTGCAACAAATTGTGTCCAACCCACATATCCTTGGCATGCATTTTTTCTCCATTGCCACCATTGCCAACATTCTTGATCTAAATGGAGAACACCATAACAAAATTTGGCCAACTCATCTGTAATGTCGTACAAAGATAAAAAATTGTTCCATTTGAGTTACCCAGTCAGTTGGATCTGACCCATCAAATTTGTTCACATCCACATGCGGAAAGCGTAGGTCACGTTGAAAGTGACGGGACTGAAAATTCTATGAATTGGAGGAAGTTTCACCTTCAAGGTGCAAAGGTGGATCAGAGGATGTAAGTTTTGCATGGATATTCATCTTGTTATGCATCATGCAAGTGAAGGATGCACACTGGGTAGAGAGGTCCTATTTGATGGTTTCCATTCTTGTGCCTATAGAGGAATGCATGTTTTTATTGATGGTGTCAATATTGGCACTAAACTGATGCAATTCCTATTGGGTCTGTATCAACGCAAAGGGAAACAAACTGAAGCGCCAAGTCTTGGCTACAGGTGTGCGCCATGATGAAGGGGGAAAATGAAAAGGGACGGGTAGGACCACACATAAAAGGAGTTATGGGTTAAGGGTATCACGATGATCAGGGCGACAAGGGAAATCCAATGGGGTAAGGCCCAAATAAGGAGGTCGGAAGGGGTTCATGTCCACGGTAAAAACTTTTTGCTGAAAAATGATAGGTATGATTGTGATCAGGGTGAAGAGAGGAATCCAATGGGATAGGGCTCAAATAATGGTGCCAGCAGGATCCATACTTCTTTTGTTTACTCATGCGAAGTTATACTCCAATTTGAAGAATACTACAGTGTTGAAATTCCCAAATTCTTTACGGGAAGAAGTGTGTAGTAATTTCACAACCAGAATGCAACATGCATAGTTGCACGCCAATAGATCTTGTCTTTTTCTTTTTTTTTATCCCAATGATTAGGGTATTCATAGTCTCTACAAACAAGGGTTTTTCTTGTCCTATAAATCTCTGATATACGTGCGGGGTCCAACATTAGTACTCATCCCAATATCTCAGGGCACCAACTAAGGAGGCTATACTGTGCCCTTAATGATACTACCCGACTACCTAGGTACTAGGGAGTATCTTCCCGAGTGTTGTTCTCGGTGGCACTATAGCAGTTAGGCAGTCGATCGATTTATCTACAAAGGGATTTATGATATCTAGGTCGATCTATATACATGTGTTTTCTAATATGTTACCACACGAAGGGGTACCAACATGGGTTACAAGGGTAGCCAACAATGTGCACTTAAGTACCACTTGTAGTTCTTGCTTGTATGCTTCCCCAACCATGGATTTATGTGTTGAATGATATATCTTTGTATCTTTAAGACGTCATAATACGTCTCTACCCTAAAAAAAAATAACCCACAACTTTATGGTGAGGAAAGTGCTTTGATACCACTAGCAATATTCCAAATATAATAGAGTATGAATAACATATATATTTAGCAAGAAATGGAAGAAAAATAATGATATAACAAGATCAATATCTGAATAATACCAGAATAACACTAGAAAGAACACCTTTATTAATGATAGAAATGTTCACTTTCCTCTTCGAGGGAGAAACCTCTAGCAGAGTAGAACTCTATTACAATAATATCCAAGACAAAACTTCTCATGCCCTCGAATCTTATTTATACAAAATCTATCTACCAAAAGAACAATCTAGAGGAAGATTTTCTAGAAGTGGAAGATTCTATTGGCTCTTCTTACATTTGAATTATACTTCCTTATTACTAGGCCTTATTAATATTGGCCTTTATTACATGGAAGATATATTATTCTACCTACATGAGGAGTTAGGGAGGTTAGGTCCCTAACAAATGTGGTCTCCATTTTGGGTGGGGAATTCAATAGGAAATCCTTGAACATATGTCTGTGTTCATAATTTTTTTTGCTGTAGAATGGGATGCACTCATAGAATGTTTTTTTTATCAAGTCATTATCTTGATGTTCTAGGCATATGGAACCTAGAAGAGGCTTGGAATTTTCCATGTAGACATAGATCCACATGTGTGAAATCATACTTCTCTAGAATAAAGTGTTAAGTCCAGAATCTCAGGTATAGCCCAAACAAATTGAAAAAATAGGGCCCATTTTCAAAGACCCGGTACTGATCTTCCAATTTATGGAATATCATTACGAAAAAAAACATACAGCCCACTTCAAGATCAATATCGCCTTTGGACTTCCACCAAGCCTTGATCCATCTGACTAGATATCATTTTGACGACCATAAGCTCGAAAATTTACCAATGAGTATGTGATCTTCCATGTATTATGTATTCTCAACCATACATTCTGGTAATATCTCATACTTCGACACTATTTTGTTTTGCAGGAGACATTTCCCTAGTTCCCAAGCATGAGCCACCTTTGGACGAGATGGTTTAGGCTCTGTCTAAATCAGTTTCCCCTTGCTTGATTTTTCTTGTGGTTTTTTCCCTTTAGATGGAAGCGATTGTTTGAAGGTGAGGTGTGATCTACCTACTCCCTTTGAAACAAGTCCCATTCCACTAATAACAATATTGAGTTAGGATGGGGTTCGTGTCCCCTCGATGCCAAGCTTCATGGCAATGCCCAATCCAACGTGTGCACTGTGCAGTGGCACCATCGATTCCTAGGATTGATGGTATTCATGAAACCCTAGTTCATATTTCTCTTGGCATAAAAACCCTTAGAACTCCGTCCCCCTAAATTTGATGTAACCCAAGATACAAACATTTAGATCTCATTTTCTTTAAAATTTCACATTAATCTCGTATATAGGATTTTCAAATTATTAAAAAATGATAATGAAATATGAGTAACCAAAGGTTGTGAAAGGGAAGGGACCATGCAATAACACCCTCAACTAGCTTCGATTTTAGTGTACGTTTTCAAAATTTTATTCATTGTCTCAAAACACAAGCGTAGAAGAGAGGGCATAAGACTACGCATAGATGAACCAATAGATTATTATATAATTATGTACATAATGATCTTGCACTAATGGGAGAAAATAAGAATATGACGTGTGTCCTCCATGGAATTCTAGAAGTGAAGTCATAAGAAAACAAAGAGATGAACCAAGATATTATTATATAATTATGTACATATTAGTCCTGCATGGAATTCTATGATAATGGGGTGCAATGTTTCCTTTCATGAAATTTAAGAGTAACGTGGTAGAGAAAAAATTTACTAAATCTAGGTTTTTAAAATTTATTTTACTCACCAATGCATATGATATAAACTTAATAAAAAATATTTGCAAAAATTTAGTTTTATGTTTTAAGTAAAGAATATTTGTTTTTGTTTTTTAATAATTTATGAATCAATCCTTTTAATAGTTTACGAGAGATTTAATAGTTTATGAGAGATCAAGCATTTAAAGTATTTGAAAAGTATTGAAGCATTTGGTATTTAGTTAATTAATGCCTCATTCTAAAAGAACGTGTGCAAATAGTTGAATTGAAGGCTATGCTAACATTGTATATATTTTGTTTTCATGCTTAGAGAGGCTTTTGTTTTCCTTCTACATAGGCCCTTTCAATATGATGTTGGCTTTTCAATATTTAAAAAAAATATCAATATTACGAAATAAGTTGGCTTTTCAATATTTAAACAAAAATCAATATTACGAAATGCATTGGTGTTAAAATTTAGAATCTTGTTGTTACTTGCATTTAAGTAGAATTTTTTTTTTTCATTAAAACTTTTGTTCAGACGCATACAAATTGTCTCGGGGGGCTTCTAAGGGATGGTTGTTGGAGCTGAGTCCTCGTTTAGAGAACCTGACGTTAGTATTTTGGGAGATAGGAAGACCTATTTTCCATCCTTTTCTTAGAATCCTGTGGCTAAGACCAGTTAGGTATTGGAGGTGCGAGCTTCCATAAATATTGAAGGACCACTTTTTCGATCGATTGAGCCAACTTTTTCTAACGGTTTGGAACCAAAAATATTTGGGGTTGCAAAGGACTCTTTCGAATCCTTGGGAGGATACACTCAGACATACCCATTTGTGCTTAGTGAGATTGATGATTCCTTAGATAACTTTATACCCTCTTATAAAGAAGTACTCAATTGATATCCTCTTTCAATCTACTCGGGAGGAGAACCTCTGCCTTCGTATTCAGTAAAGGTCCCTTTGGACGAGAAATTGAAAACGACCTCAGTTTGTAGTTCAGTGGGAGATTCAACTAACTGTGAAGGGGTTGTGTTTGGAGCCCTGAAAAAAGATTTTTCTGCATTCAAAACGAGAAGTGCTAGGAAGCTAGGAAAAGAGAAGGAAGCTAATGCTATTTCAGGATTTCTGGTTATAGATGGTCCAAGGGCGCTTAGAGCTCAGAAAGCCCTTGTAGGGGTTAAAAAATGATTTTAGTAAACCTTAAATGTTAGAGGAGTCGGGAGTGATCCAAATTTTTTAGCCCTGAAAAGGTTTTTATCTCTTGTAAAACCGGGCATTCTTCTTATCAAGGAAACTATGGTCAGTGAACTCAAAGTGAGGGATATTTTTACTAAACTCCTCCCTACGTGGAATTCATGTGGGGTGGATTCCTTAGGTTTATCGAGTGGGTTGCTATCTGCATGGAATCCGAGAAAAGATGACTTCTTTGCTTTTATGATTCATGCATGGATACTTTTGGATGGTTTGGTAAAGGTTATAAACAAAAGGATGAAGATGGTTATTTTTTATGGCCCATATGGAGACAGCGAGGTTTTCCGAGATAAGATTAAGAGGGTTGGGTTGCTCAAAGATCACAACCTAATTTTGGGAGGCAATTTAAATTTTACCATTTCAAATAGAGAAGTGTGGGGTCCCCACTCTAGATTAGATCCATTGCACTCCTACTTTAGCCATTTGATACAAGATGAAGGTCTAGTTGATGTTGAGCCAATAAAAATTCTTCTTACCTGGAGAAATTGAAGAGGGGATCATGATTACATTGCTAAGAGATTGGATTGATTTTTGATAAATGAGTAGTTAGCCCTGTCAGGACTCAAATACAAATATTGGGTGATTAATTTTAAGATTTCCGATCACATGCCATTGATTCTACATTTAGAACAAGAAAAGGAAAAACATTGTTATCCTTTTAAATTCAATTATGTATGGCTGGAGGAACTAATTTTTGTAAACTTAGTGAGATCATCTTGGAACAAACTCTTGGAGACAGAGATTTTAAATCCTATGGACTCACTTGTTCAAAAACTCAAACTTTTTAAGTCATTGGTTATTAAGTGGGAAATAAACAAAGAACTCTTGGAAAAGGAGGAATTGTTGCAACTAGAATTTTATTTATATACTCTTTATTCTGACTTTTCGATGGGTTTTTAGAAGGAGGATGACAAAGTATTGGTATTAGAAAAAGAAAAGAGAAAATAGTTCCTCTTAACTCAAGAGGAGGAAACTTGGAGACAAAAGAGTATGATAAATTGGGTTGCATCAGGATACACGAATACTAAGTTTTTCCATGTATATGCAAACTCTAGAAAACAAGCCAATGTTATCTGGGATATTAATAAGGAGGATGGATCAATTGTATCAAGTCAACAGGGCCTACAAAATGAAGCCATTGGGTATTTTCAGAGCATCTTTAAGTCTCAGGAAAACATCACTATCTGCCAGTTATCAATGCTTATCCTAGGATTTTCTCTTAGGAAGAGGGCCTTAGAATTGTTGATCATGTTACTTTACCTGAAATAATTTCAACTCTTAAAGGTTTTGTTGCATCAAAAATTCCTGGGCCGGATGGATGGACTATTGAATTCTTCCTGGATTTCTTTGATCTCTTAGACAATGAACTTGTGGAGGCGGTTGAAGAGTCTAGACAAAAAGGTAGGGTTTCAAGAGCTCTGAATGTTATATTTCTAGCCCTTATCCCTAAAAGGGATAAGCCATAAACTTTTTAGGGGTTTAAACCAATTTGACTCTGTAATTTGGCATACAATATTATCATGAAAACTATTGCAACCATAATTAAAGCCTCACTTTCAACATGTTTATCAAAGGAACGATTTGGATTTCTGGAGGGTAGACAAACAACAGATGCCATTGGAGTGGCACAGGAAGCCTTACATAGTATAAAGGTAAAAAATAACAAATATTTGGTCCTTAAATTGGATATGTTGAAGGCATATGACAGGGTGGAATTTGGGGTTTCTTAAGGTTAGTCCTACTTCAGGTTGTACTGAGTCTAGAGGAAACATATTGGATTATGGGGTGTGTATCTACTGCAAATTTTGTTGTTTTAATTAATGGTAGCCCTTCCAGGTTTTTTAAAAGTTCAAGAAGATTGAGGCAAGGATGCTCATTATCCCCATTACTATTCCTACTTGTTGTAGAAGGATTGAGTAGATCCATCCAAAAGCTGGTTGTAGAAAGGAAAATTGAAGGTGTTTTAGTGGCAAAAGGTATCAGAACTACACACCTAATATTTACAATTGATGTTTTATTATTTGGGAATGGAATCATCACATAATGGAAATTTTTTAAGGAGGTACTTGATCTATTCTGCAAGGTGACAGGGATGTCCTTCATCCCACAAAAGTATTTATTTCTGGAAGTAGGGTGGATAGAAGAGGAGATCTTAGTTTTGAAAGAGATACTGCCTTTTGAAGTTAAATTATTAGAGGTTGGTTTTAAGTACCCGGGTTTCTTCATTAAACCAAATTGCTATACAGTGGCAGACTGAAGCTAGCTTGAGAAAAATTTTGAAAAATTAATCTCAAATTGGAGTCATAGATGGCTTACTTTAGGGGGCAGGGTCACTCTTGTAAAATCTATACTAGAAAGCATACATGTTTACTGGCTCTCTTTGGCTAAGATTCCAAAAATCCTACTAAACAAAATTAGAAGAAGGATGTTTAGTTTCTTATGGACTGGGAAAAAAGTAAAAGAAGGTATGCACTTGGTAAACTTGAAAAGAATTGCTAAACCAAAAAAGACAGGAGGATGGGGTATAAAAGATATTTTCTCTTTTGGAAAAGCTTTGGCAGCAAAAAGCTTGTGGAGGTTCCTAATGGTTCCTGGACTCTGGCATGAAGTGACTCACAAAAAATATTTGAAAAAGAAAACTGTTGTTGATTGGTTTAGGGAAGGCAGGAAAAATTGGGCCGGTATGTCAAATTGTTGGAGTGCATTAACATCCTCATTATCCATCATAACTGATTCACTTGTTTGGAATCCTGGAAATTGGCGGGACATTAGAATTGGAGTAGATCCAATGATTGGATCACCATATTATTATAAAATGTCAAAGAATTTAATTAGTATGTTGCACGCACAAGGGATAAAATTTCTTGCACAAGCAAGGACAATTGATATTGAGGATTCAAGTTCATTAAGATGGAAGAAGGTAGAGACTCTTGGTCTAGAGGGAGGGAAAAAAGAGGAATGTGATAAATATGTTAAAGGTTTAGTTGGGTCGGGTTTTGAATTAAATGTAGAAAAGGGTACTTTAGTGTGGTCGTGTAATACGAAAGGAGCATATGTTAATGCCAAAACAACTTATGAAGTACAAATGTTGGAGGATACATAGGGATGTCAATTGTCTTGGTACACAGAACTTTTCAAGTATAAGGTACCTTTTAAAGTTAAATTATTTTGTTTGTTAATGTTTAAACAAAAAATTCTCACTTGGGAAAATTTGACAAAAAGAGGGTTGATTGGACCTAGTAGATGTGTCCTCTATGGGGAAAATGAGGAAACTTTGAATCATCTATTTGTTGAGTGCCAATTCACCAAAGATATATGGATCTCAATCTTAAAGGAACTAAAACTAAATAGGTTCTGGGAGGGAGGAAAAAATAATGAGTGTTTTCAGTTTTGGATAAGAAAAATGGAATACTGGAAATAAATTCCTTGTTATATTTGTTGAGAGATTTGGAAGCACATGAACTTGGTTATTTTTTATGAACATACACCATCTTCGGTCATGGTTTGCAATAGAATTATACAGGACTTCGGTGAAAAACATCACATTAATTGTTTTTATAAGGATTGCTAGGCCTCCCTTGTTAAACTGGAACTTGGCAGTGAGATTTTTTGATGGAGCCTCACAATGTAAGGGCATAAAATGTGGGGTTGATGCTATTTTAAAATGTCCAGTTTTGGGTATTTTCAGCCTTAATATGAACTATGGTACTGGAAATAATATCAAGGGTGAACTTTTAGCCCTATGGTGTATTTACAACTAGTAGGAGACTTGAAGATTATTATTGACTGGTTTTCTCATGAAAACAATTTACAGGTGGTTTCTCTTCATCCTTGGATGACAAAAATTCGAGTGTTGAGCGGGAAGTTTCAACAACTAAAAGCACAACACATATATAGAGAATACAATAAGAAAGTTGATCAACTATAAAAAAAGAAATGCAGTTGGAAAAAGATGAGATATACCATGCAATGGGTATAGGAATTCAAACAGAAAGAATTGAAAGAATGCATATCAACTAATATATTTCTACATCAAAGTTGAAAAACTTGATATTTTATTTTTTTAAAACTTTTGTAAATGGATCTTGTTTTGTAGAATGCACTTTATTTATTTAATTCAATGTATATTTTGTTATGTTTAATGTAAAAAACATTTCATAGAGAAAATGTTTAAAAATTTAATATTATATACTTTCACAACTTTAAAAATATAATGGCATTTTCAAATCATTTTTGAAAAAAATTATAATACGTGATTATATCTATGAATCAAATTGAAAAATAAATATTAATTATAAACGTTATAAAGACATGCGAACCAAACTGATATTTAAATATTAATTATAAAAACATGCTAACCAAACTGATATTTAAATATTAATTATAAAAGTGATAAAAATAGTTGAGATTTTTTTAATTCGCTACCAAGTTAAGAAGGATTGCATTGAAGGAGGGAAAATTTGTTAATAATGGTATAATAGGACTCTTATATTTGTTTTATTATGGTATAGTTTTTATATTTACATAAATCCAAATAGAAAGAGAAATTAATAACAAGATAAATAGTATATAAATATAAAAAGAATTATGGAACTTTTAGTTTAATTTGCACAAATAAAATAAAATGATAAAAATAAAATAAAAGATAGAAACAAATTTAATTAAATTGGTTTATTTTTTTTTATTGTACATTTTATATCCCAAAATAAAATGTTGCTATAATAGTTATTTAAAAAAGAATATTAATTATATGTTTTTTTTTTTTTAAATCAAAAAGAGTTTGTATTATTTTAAGATGTCAAAAAAGTGATACATGTCCAAACATACATCAAAATCTGCCAAAAACTATCATGGAAACTAGAATAGGTAGCTTGCAATGTTTATTGGCAAGCCAATATATTAGAGTTTGTCTAAAATATAATTTGAATGTAAATGCATCCGAACTAAGATTGATAACATAACAATAAAGAAACTAAATTTGATGTGAATAGAGACTTCCATCATGGCGGACGATGAAGGAAAACGACTCGAAGCATGTTGGGAAACGACTCTTCGTAGGCTCGCTTGACAAAGAATCGAATAGCATATCTAGATGTTTGTTGAGGGCATGTTGGTTGTGAAGATGGTCAGCCATATCTCATCTCATCTCAAATATCATATTTAAATGGTCCTCCATAAGTCTATGAGGACTGGGCAAATCGTGGCTTTCCAAGACTGGATAGGTTGGCTCACCTGTATGCTACTTTTGATGGGTCTTCGCCTCGGCCCAAAAATCATCCCAATCAATCCTAGTGGTTTCATTGTTCGGTCCACTGATATTGGGGGTTGCACCTTGCATGAAGTCACCCTACTTTTGTGGAGGGTTTTCCTCCTCCATCACACAACCGCCCATGGAAATATCATGATAATTCAAAAGGAGGGTAGTTTCAGTTGGTTCTTTTTGCTCTGTGATGTCCTCCTCCCAATTAGGAGGAATCTCCTCCTCCACTATACAACCACCATAATTTATCTTTGGGTTGGGCAATTGGGTTGGGCAATTGGGGCGTAGGTTGGACATCATCATGCCAGCTTTGGTAAGAATAAGGATGGGTGACAGAGCTGCTACCAGGATTGAGAGAAAGAGAGGGCGGGCCTGTGCACCAATGCCGACCTACTAGAATCTAGTAGACAAGCCCGCGTTTAGGCCTACCTCTCTCACAAGGCATGGCTTCGACACCACTAGGGGAGGAATTAAAGAAGAAGCTCGATGCGGGGAAAATAAAATTAATAGAGATTTGACTCCCTTGGACGAAGATTGCAGGTGGAAAATGCATAGTCAAGGGAAAACACATGAGATAAGAACCACACCAAGAGATTACATGTATATTGACAAGAGAAATAACAGTTTGGGGTGCCATGAATGCAGATGTGATGTTACCTTGCTGCATTGTACCAACTCCGGAGGACCAAGCCTAGTGCACCATTAAACTCCATGGCTGGGATCTCAGCGCACTAACTCCTTGCAGGAAGAGTGTTAAATGAAGAGTGTTAAATGCTTGACAAGTGTCACCCCATCTAGGAGATATTAATTATAAGTTGATATTTTCTTTACTATTTTTTTTTTTTTCTTATCATGTATATGTTAAAAATGTTGGAATAATAATTATTTATGTTTATGATTTGTGTATTAAAAAATAAAATTAAGTTGTCAATTATATATTAATATTTTCTGAATAAAATAATTATAACAGAATATTTTATCTTTAATAATTTATATTAAAGATTAAAAAAAATGTTTATGTATATATACAAATTGCAAGTAATAAATTTAGAAAGTCTTGCATCTATATTTAATTTGAATAAAACATATAAATTAATTAAAAGAAATATAAATACAATCTTGAGACGGGGATTGGAGAATTAACTAATTTGTATCTATTCCCCTTAATATTATCACTATTTTCAAATAAGTAATAAAAACAAAATTCTTACATTTCAAAGTTAGAAACCAAATTATTTTTTCATTTTAGTAAGAAAGAAAACAACGACTTTAAATAATATTATTTTATATGAATTAATTTTGAACAAAATGTATTTGAATTTTTTGTGAAATTATAACCACCGCTGAAATCCAGCTACGCAATTGTTTACGCATCTTTTATTTCTTCAATTACAAACTAATTCAATAGCATTAAGAAACTCTAAAACAATAGAATTGTGAAATTTGAACAAAAATGTGAAATTTCAACCTAAATTTACAATTCCTGAGCTACTTCTAAATTCCTAACCAAATTTTGTACARCGGTGTTAATCATAGGTCARCATACAAGATTTTGAACAACGGTGTTAATCATAGGTCAACATACAAGGGGGTTGCAGTCTGCGTTTGGAGATCTAGGGATCTGGCGGGCCATCTSCATTTGCCATCCACCMTTTTGGGGTGGTCTTTATTTATTTCTTGCCACCAGTAGGGTGGTATACGAAGCCTTTCTATTAATAAATGGCAGCTTTGGTTGACAAGAACCGGATCCAAAGAGCTGGATCTTTCCCTGAAGATTTGAAAGGCTTTTACTCAGAAACAAAGCGATCAAGTAAATGTAGATAAACCTCTAAACTATGAAAGTCAGAGGGAACCGGGGAGCTTTCGATATCGAGAGAAACCTGGATGCCCACATGCGAGTATGTCCAGGGAAGCCAATCCAGGAGTTTGCTGAGCCATCCCATGCTTTCATTCATAAAAAATCCAGGGACCTTGGGAACCATATCGTGCTTGTTTA
>ML818827.1:45966-62766 GCA_009831015.1 Picea engelmannii
GAAGTGGGTTCACCCTAAAATAAGGAAAGTGGGCAAAGTGACCTAGAAGATGTTTTTAAGGAAGCTACTTGGAGAGTATAAATAAGAGGCAATGCTCTCTCATTTAAGAAAAACTTGAGCATATTGAATACCTATAGGTGTCTGAGGTAACCAAAGGATATATAAGACGAATTTCTGAGGAAGGTGAAGAAAAGAAGGCCTAAATTCAAGGAAGGATAAATTCTTTTGATGATGCTTTCTAAGGTATGTTTTTTTTCAGGTCATCTCACCATTTTCGCAATAAATTTTTTTCTAGAATGATTCAAATCATGAAATTGTTATTCCATTGAGGAAACATATCCAATTATCTGTGGTAAAACATTCATCTTGTGGGTCGTTGTATTTTTGGAGTTACACTCCATGGAAAATAGGGTTTGTGGCTAGTCCTGAAACTAGTCAAAAACAAGTGTATCGGGTGTAAAATGTCATAAATTATTCATAAAAGATCCAAATTTAGTAATACCAAATGCGTTGGTTAGAGTACATTTTTTAGTATGTCATGTAATAGTTTCAGATCAATTCAATAAATATTCCATGCAGGGCATGCTCTACAAGGTCGCTCTCTAGAATAAGCAAGAATTCAGAAAGGTGTGTCATTTTTGCCATAACTCCTTTTATGAGAGGTTTCAAGTAGTGACACCTGGAGGAATTGCACAAAACACACTGAAGGACATTGTGTATCAGTTTTGTAGCTTTATTCATTACAGGTACAAAGTTATGATTATTTCAAGTTAGGGTTGTTGACTAATCCAAAACTAGTCTTGTGAGACTAAATAAACGTTTGATGAAAATGCTAGTCTCTTGTTGTTAAAGTTAAGGGAGATTTGCAGATATGTGATCATATAAACTAGGTCTATTATAGAGTTACAAATCATATTTGGATGATGAAATTGATGAGGGATTTTGGTTGAGGTACAAGTTGGGTACATGCTTGAGACAAGTAGTTGATGAGTTGGCACATACAAGAGGTGTATAGTTGATGATGTTGGTACATTTTGATGAGTCATATTTGATGAGTAATTGACACATGATTGGTACATACTTGGTACATGGTTGGTTGCACTTGTTTATGGTACAGGTTGATTACAGATTGTTTGGTATAGGTTGGTGCATGGTTGATGCAGTTGTTTATGGTACAGGTTGATTACAGGTTGATGTACAGGTTGATGCATGGTTGATGCGTGGTTCAGGTTTATTGGTACATGTTTATAGTGGTATATCTCACAGTGATAGTGTGACAGTGGTTCCATCATTCTACTTTTACTTCAGGGCGGTTGGACGGGGCAAGGACAAGTGGTTGTAGCCACCTTCCAGTTGTAGTCGGAGAACATAGGGGGTTGTAGCCTCCTTTTGGTTGTAGCCAGAGAATTGGGGAGTTGGAGCTTCCCTCAGGTTGTAGCCTAAGAAATTAGGGGGTTGGAGCCTCCTTCCAAATGCAGCTGGAAAAGAAAGAAATTCGGTGCTTCCAATGAATGTAATTCTTCAAGACATATAAGATAAAGCATTATGTAGTTTTCTCCCGATTTGGGTCTCCACGTAAAACACTAGTGTATTGTGTATGTGTGTGATTGTTCATTTCTTATTGCTCATTATTAGATAATAATTCTACATTGATATAACACTTTCATTATTTGGATAAAAATGATTATAATTACACTATTACTGATTCACCCCCCCTCTCATAGGGAAAATTAGTTTTTCTATAATAGGGTTTGTCTTTATCATTCAACCTATAGCTCATAGCTGTGTTCAGAATTAGTTTAATGCATATCCATTTTTATGCTGGTTATGTTTTGCCTTTGATTTTATTACAATAGATAATGTTGTAAATCTTTCTTTTTATTCAACATGATATCAGAGCCAATTTTCATTGGTGGACCTATCAGTTATGGGATGTGATGTTTTGCCTTTGATTTTATTACATTAGATAATGTTGTAAATCTTTTTTTTTTCAACACGATATCAGAGCCAGTTTTCATGGGTGGACCTATCAGTTATGGGATGTGATGTTCATTTTTGTGTTGGTTATGTTTTTCCTTTGGCTTTATTACATGTTACTCTTTTTTTTTACAACATGGTATGAGAACTAGGTTTCAATCGTGCATTTATGGGCTATGAGATGTGATGTTTAATAAAAAAAATTACAACATGGTATCAAAACTAGGTTTCAATCGTGGATTTATGGGCTATGAGATGTTATGTTTAATAAAAATGCAGTGTTAATCTGTAGGGGAGTGTTAAAACAACAATATTATTAAATCTATACTTCAGTAACATATTGCTATGTTTTTTAGAACATGGAAAGTTTCTAGTAGAGTATTTGGAAAGTTATGTAAAACATGGAAAGTTTATAGTAGAGTATTTGGAAAGTTACGTGTATTGTAATTTACATAGGCATAAATAGTTATAAAAGGAAAGTAATACATTGCATTAGTTGGAAAAGTGGGGGAAGAATAGAGGTCCTTTCTGTCTTTGTACTTGCTGCAGGGAGAATTAGTTCTTCTGTTAATAACATTAGTCTTGATTATTCTTGTCTTATCAGGTTATCTGTGGTTAAATGCAAATGCACATTTCCTTTATGTTGATTATTTGTTCCTTCTAGTTATATTACAAACTGTATTTTGAGCACAAATTTCTCTTTTTTGTCTTTTTTTTCAACATGATATCAAAGCCACTTGTTTTGGTTTTGGGAGAACCAAGAGATTTCATCTTGGGAGTGTTGAGAGGTGAGGACAATCCTTATATGTCTTCCAGACATGTGCAGTATGAGGTGAAGGACAAGTCATATGTGCAGTCACATTTTATGTGTATCTCAAAATGAATTGTATGGGATCATTGGAGATAATGTCATCAACTTGGAAGATGGTCTAGCTCATATTTGCAAGTATTTGGATGATTTGAGGAGTTGGGATACAGAGTTTCGGGGACTAGGAAGAGATCTTTGAGGAGGAGTTGATGGTGTCAAAGATGAATATTATCCAAGTGGACATGACGTACCAGGGAAGTTCAAATTCGGAGTTTTGTACTTAGGAAAAAATCCAAAATTAAGTTGTAGATTTAATATTTTGAAGAGGAGTATTGAAAATAAAAATATGATTAAATTTACAGTTTTACAACATGCAACTATGTTTAAGGAATGTGGAAAGTTTTATGTAATGTAATTGTAAAGTTTCTTTTAATTGAGGTATACATATTTAATAGAAGGTAATGCATTGTATTTGTTAGGAGATTGATTGAGATTGGGTATCCTTCATGGGTAGATTTATTTTCTGTAACTACTGCAGGGAGAATTAGTTCTATTGTAATAGAATTTATCTTTGTTATTCTTCCCATAGTTTCTTTTAGAATTACTTTAATGCTTGTTTCTTTTTATGTTGGTTATGTTTTGCATTTGGTTCTATTGTGGATTACATAATGTTTCATATCTTTTTGTTTCTTTTTTCAACATGGTATTAGAATTAGGTTTTGATATTGGCACCATCTTTGATGAACATCCAATGTTGCTCTGAAGGAAAGAGTTGAAAATATAAATATTATTAAACTTGTGTTTAGTAATATGTTCTTATCCTTTAATACAAAACATTTCCATAGAAAAAGAAAAAACACAATATGGGACCTTCCCAATGAAGAAGGTGAAAGAGTACGTGACTTCCAAGGTTTGTCTTCTTTGGCAGTAGAACATTTTGATTCCCTTTTTCCTGCCCCAAAAAATGTTAATCTCCCTGAAATTTTAAAGATGAATTCATATTTACAGGCCAGTCAATAAAGCATAATTAATGAAGATCTTGACCTTGTTTGGAAAAGACAAGAGCCATGGGCCCGATGGATGGACAGTTAAGTTCTACATTGAATTTTTTTTATCCTCGGGGAGATAATTTATTAAGAGTAGTGGAGGATGTTCAAGGGAAGGTTCCAAGAAATATCAACTCCACATTCATAGCATTAATCCCTAAGAAAAATTGCCCCTCTTCATTTAATGAGTTTCCACTGATTTTCCTTTGCAACAATTTGTATAAAGATCATCTCAAAGATTATAGCCTCTTGACTAAAACCTATCTTGATTATCTATATGACTAAAGAAAAATTTGGGTTTCTTTATGGTTGCCAGATTCACGAAGCAATTGGCTCAGCACAGGAAGTCATTCATACTGTAAAGACTACGCATATTCTAACAGTTGTTCTCAAGGTTTATTTGTCAAAAGCCTATGATCGAGTATCTTGGATTTTCCTCCATTTTCTATTGATACATTTGGGTTTTTCACTTCCTTTTTTTCATTGGATTATGGGTTGTGTTTCATCAATGAACTTCTTAGTTATTATCAATGGCTCATCTTCCCCATTTTTCCAAGCCTCTAGAGGACTTGGACAAGGTTGCCCCCTATCACCATATTTATTTTTACTAGTTGCAAAGGGGTTGAGTCATTCACTACTAGATGTGAAATCAAATAATCAGTATATTGGTATTAGTATAGGGAGAGGACTAAATGTTTCACATATATTATTTGTTGACGATGTTCTTTGTTTCTGCTTAAACAATAGTCAAAATGGTGTCACTCTTGTTGAAAAAGTGCAGGCCTTCAAGAAGATGATGGGGATGGAGGTGAATGAAGAAAAATGAGCACTCTAAGTTTCAAACTCAAATATTGAAGACCTGGTCGATATAAGGGAGTTATTGCCTTTCCCTCATTATAATCTTGATTTTCATTTCAAATATTTAGGGTATAACATTAAACTGAATTGTTGGTTGTGGAGCCTAATTATCTTTTTGATTCAGAGGTTTGTTTCAGCCGTGCTTGGACCCCATTCCCTAACGGGGGGTGTGGGGGGGCTTCCCCCCCACAATTGTCGCCACGAGGGTCCGGGGGGGGGGATTTTTGTAGACCTCCCATGGCGGCGGATTCGGGCGCAGCGCCCCTGAAGCGAAATATTGGAAAAAAATACCTTGTAAAAAATTGTAATTTCATAGTCAATCTGGACCGTTCATTATAAGGTCGCAGATCTGACGGTAGAAGTGTTTTTAGGGTTTGTTTCCCTAGAAGGAAACCCTCTTTTATGAAGGAATTGTATTGTGGTTGGGTATTATCATGAATATTGTATTCTAAGAGAGGAGATTGTGAGAGAAAGAAGAGGAAGTTACAACAAGTGTGTTGTAGGTTGTATCCCTTCATTTTGTTGAATAATAGAAAGGAACGACCTGACAATTTCTCTGGTGGATGTAGCCCACATCGAGTGAACCATATATATATATATATATATGTTTCTATTGTATTGTGTATCTTTTCTGATTTATTTCCGCATTTTTTTTTATTTTATTGCTCTGTGGTCCTGTTTTTCTAACAACTGGATTAAGAATGAAAGGTAAATCGAAGGAAAAGAGGGTTCCTGGTTTGAATGGGAGCAATGGCGAAAGATGGAAAGTTTATGGTCGAGAAATTTAATGGCCAAAACTACCAGTTATGGAAGATGCAGATGGAGTATTATTTATATCAAAAGGATCTATTCCTACCATTGGACGGAATAAAAAAGAAGTCGACGACCATGAAGGAAAAAGAATGGGAGGTTCTCAACAGAAAGGCACTAGGAACGTTACAGATGAGCCTGGCAGCATCGGTGGCTTCCAATATTTCAAAAGAAAAGACAACAAAGGAATTTATGGATGCATTGGCTAAACTATATGAAAAACCCTTGGCGTCCAATAAGGTATTTCTAATGAAGTGATTATTTAATAAGAAGATGTTAGAAGGTGGGTTTGTTGCAGATCATTTAAATGCATTTAATACGGTTACTAATCAACTAAGTTCTATAAAAATGGAATTTGATGATGAGGTAGAGGCTCTTCTAATCTTGTGCTCATTTCCATAAAGATGGAATGGATTGGTCATGGTTGTAAGTAACTCTGTCTCTAGTTCAAACAATCTAAAATCTGATGATGTTGTTGGTGTTATCCTTAGCAAGGAAATGGGATGGAAAAGCATAGGTGAGACATCAAGTAATGCATTAAACATGGAGAACAGGTGAAGACAAAAGGATAGAGGAAATGGCTCAAGGAACCACGAGAATTCTAGGAAGGGCAGATCCAAATCCAGACTGGGAAAAATAGAGTGTTGGAATTATGGAAAGAAATGACATCTGAAGAAAGACTGCAGAGCTCCAAAGAAACAAAGAGATGGACAAGAGGAGAAAAATTAGGAAGCAAATGTAACAGGTGATGTGTTACAAGATGTTTTTATTCTTTTTGTAGATAATATTTCTGAGTTTTGGGTAGTAGATTCAAGGGCTTCATTTCATGCCACACCCCATAGGAAACATTTTCTATATTATGTTCAAGGTGATTTTGGATAGGTTCATTTGGGTGATGATGCACCGTGCAAAATTGTTGGAATGAGAAATGTACAAATAAATCAAAAGAATGGAAACCAATGGTTATTGAAAGAGATAAGACATGTTCCAGATCTAAGGAAAAATCTAATTTCAGCAGGGAAGTTGGCCAATGAAGGTTTTATATTTATATTTACAGATAAAACATGAAAGGGCACCAAAGGATCACTATTGATAGAAAAAGGAGAGAAGGAAGGTGCATTGTATTTATGTACTGGTAATACTAATTATTCTATCTCTTTAGCTTATACATGAGTGGATACAACACTTTGGCATCATAGGCTTGGACACATGAGTGAGAAGGGGATGCCGATACTTCACAAAAGGAATTTGTTGCCATATCTTAAACAAATTGATTTGGATTTCGGTGAGCACTGTGTCTATGGAAAACAAAAGAGAGTTGGATTTCTCAGAGTTGGAATATTAAGAAAAGTGAAAGGTTAAATCTCGTCCATACAGATGTATGGGGACCAGCTCAGGTATCATCTCTTGGTGTCTCTCGTTATTATGTTACTTTTATTGATGATGCAACTAGAAAAAAAATGGGTTTATAGCATTCGATAAAAATATAATGTTTTTGGCACATTTAAGAAATGGAAAGATTTAGTTGAGAATGAGACAGGAAAAAGGTTGAAGTGTCTCAGATCAGACAATGGAGGTCAATATTGCAGCAAGGAGTTTGATGATTATTGTTCATATCATGGGATTCGTAGAGAGAAGACAGTTCTAGGAACACCACAAGAAAATGGTGTGTCAGAAAGGATGAATAGGATAATCATGGAGTGTGCAAGGAGTATGAGATTGCATGTTGGGTTTCCCTTACAATTTTGGGAAGATGTTGTAGATATTGTTGTTTAAATGATAAATGGAGAACCTTCAATTTGTTTGGATGGTGTAATTCTAGAGAAGGAATGGACATGTAAAAATCTAAACAATTCATTTCTGAAGACTTTCGGTTGTGAAGCATTTGTTCATATTGATAAAGAAAATAGAAGAAATCTTGAAGCAAAATCCAAGAAGTGTACCTTTATTGGATATGGTGTTAATGATTTTGGTTATCGCTTATGGGATTATGAAAATCATAAAATCATTAGGAGTAGAGATGTCATATTCAATGAGAAGGTCATGTATAAAGATCAGTTGCAAGGAAGGAACAAGAAGAAAAAAAACCAGAATATACAGTGCTTGATGAGATCACCGAAAAAGAAATTTGAAAGGTACCAGAAAATCAAAATGTACAACAACAGGAGCAACAGGTACCTCAAACTCCTGCAAGTATAGTTAGAATATCTACCAGGTTAAGAAGATGACTTGAACGATACTCTCCTTCATTGTATTATTTATTGTTGACTGATTCTGGTGGACCAGAATGTTATGTAAAGGAAATCCAGGTAGACACTAAAAAGAAGTGGGAGCAAGGCATGAAAGAGGAAATGGATTCTTTGGTAAATAACCAGATTTGGGACTTGGTTCAATTGTCTGTAGGAAAAAGAGCATTGCAGAATAAATCGGTTTATAAGTTGAAGAAAGAAGATGGAATAAAATTGTGGTATAGGGATAGACTTGTTGTAAAGGGGTTTGCACAAAAGAAAGGTATAGATTTTGATGAAATATTCTCTCTTGTTGTTAATATGACTTCAATTAGGACTATTTTAATTCTTGTGGTAGTAGAATATTTGCATCTTGAACAGTTAGATGTAAAAACAACTTTTCTCCACGGGGATTTGGAGGAAGAGATTTATATGCAACAGCCACAGGGGTATGAGGTCAAAGGAAAGGAGAATTTGGCATGCAGGTTGAAGAAGAGTTTGTATCGCTTAAAGCAAGCTCCAAAGAAGTGGTATTTGAAGTTTTACAGGTTTATGACAGAACAAGGTTATAGTAGATGTCATTTTTATCACTGTGTTTATTTTAAAAGGCTAGAAAATGGAAGCTATATTATCTTGCTATTGTATATAGATGACATGCTTGTTGCAGGGTCTAATATGCAGGATATAAATGTGCTCAAGAATAAATTATCTAATTCATTTGTGATGAAGGATTTGGTTGTTTCAAATAAAATCCTTGGTATGCGAATAGCAAGAGATGAAAAAAATCACAAATTGACATTGTCTCAAAGTGAGTACATAGAGAAGGTGTTTAAGAGGTTTAGAATGCAGAATGCAAAACCATTTAGTACACCTTTGGCCAACCATTTCAAATTAACTAAGGAAATGTGTCTCAAGACATAGAAAGAGATATAATACATGTCATGGGTCCCTTATTCATCATCAGTTGGCAGCTTCATGTATGTGATGGTTAGCACAAGGCTAGATATTGCACATGGAGTGGGAATTGTAAGCAGGTATATGAACAATCCAGGTAAAGCACATTGGGAGGTAGTAAAGTGGATTCTCAGGTATTTGAGAGGTACTTCTACTCATGCATTATGTTTTGGAGGTTCAAACATTGTTCTACAGGGATGTGTTTATTCAGATATGGCAGGTGATAAAGACAACAGAAAGAGCACCAAAGGGTATGTATTTGTTGTAGGCAGAACAAAAGTAAGTTGTATTTAAAAACTACAAAATGTTGTTTCACTTTCAACAACAGAAGCAGAGCATGTTGTTTCTACAGAGGCTAGTAAAGAAATGATTTTGTTACATAGGTTTTTGGAGGAATTGAGAAAGAAGTAGGAGAATAGCAGGTTGTATTGTGACAGTGAGAGTTCCATTCATATTGCAAATAACTCAACCTTCCATTCAAAGAATAAGAATATACAGATCAGGTACCATTTCATACAATCCATCTTGGAAGATGGACATTTGAATTTGGAAAAGATACATACTAGCCAGAATCATGCAGACGTGTTAAAAAAGGGAGTAACCAGGGAGAAACTGAGTTCCTGCCCAGTTTCAGCTGGCCTTCAAGAATGAAGGTGAAAATGAGAAATTTGTTAGGTCCAAGGTTGAGTATATTCTAGGGGAGATTGTTGGTTGTGGAGCCTAATTATCTTCCTGATTCAAAGATTTGTTTCAGCTTTTCTTGGACCCCATTCCCTAACAGGGGGGTGTGGGGGGGATTTTCCCTCCACATTTATTGCTACGGGGGTCCAGGGAGGGGCGACAACAATTTTTGTAGCCACCCCATGGTGGGGGATTTAGGGCGTACAATATTGAACCTTGAGACATTCTAAGTTAGTTGGACATTTTCCGGGATAACTTGTCAGTACTTTCTATTTTTAGTAGGTGGAGCATCGGGGCTTCCATGTCAATTCTAAGCACATATTTAGAATCCTCATGAAAAATTGAATTTGATGAGTATGATATCATTGACATGTGGTGTAATATCCCCAAGGACAAGCCCCAGTCGCATTTATAAATTGTAAAAATGTTTTGTAAGCTGGTGAGCCGAGTTATAATAAGCTAGGAGGCTTATTTGGTGATTAGACCGGAGAGCCTAGGTGTTAAAGTCTAGGAGCCTAATTTTGTTTATGTAATTATGAAGATCATTAATATAATATATAAACATCGTTGTGTGTCGACCGACCACAAAGAAAGAGTGATGGGGGACTAAGATTCCACAAAATGGGTAAGGGAGAGGGGGATGAAAGGTTGGAAGAGGGGCTAAGCTTGAGGGCTTAAGTCCTTGAATAATAATTTATTATTATTCCAAAGTGGTGTGAAAGGTATATTTTTATCCTAGGTTCCTGGAAAAGGGAACGCATACTTGATGGAGTGCATACAGCTTCATGGGTGACATGTGTCAGCCCAGGCACATGCAATTTAACCCACGAATTGAGTCATGATGGGGGTTCATCCTCCATTCTTTCGTTCACTGTCTGAACCGTGTGTGGTGGGCGTCGGATCTCCACATACCCTCACACAACTCTGAAACCAAAAAACTATGATGTTTTCCTGAGAAGCCGACACATCCTCCGTCTGAACCGTTTTAGTCTTCGTTCGACCTCTGCATTGATTACTTGTCACGCACCCTGAAAATTAGTGGCAAACCCATGGAATGAGTTGTGTCTCATGTGTGTCCTTTGAACCCAATTTATCGACACTGAAAATTCAAGTTCATGCTTATCTGTTTGGGTTGTTGTCTTCTGTGAAACCTGAGCATACTGTAATTATCTATGTCATGTGTGTTATAACTATGGGATGTTGTGGCCACACAGTCCCTTGGATGAGTGTGATTGGATACCGTCATATATTCCTTGCTGAGCCTTATTATTGTCCTCCTTGTGCTGGAACAGAGCTGAAGAAGTAGGTTTTCAGGCCTGTGTGCAACACTCTCTCCAAGTGAGGGAGGTGGTTGTGGTTGAAGAGGTAGGTTGTTAGGCCTGTGAGCAACTCTCTCCAGGTGAGAGAGTGTGCAGAGGAACTGAGAAATCCTAGAAGGGGTCATGTAGCTACCACAGAGCTCAGAGAATTCCAGTCTGGCCTATTGTTGAAGCCCAAGGCAAGGGAGGTTTAGCAGCCAAAGGACTGTCCTGGTGACAATGAAGGTGTATACTCCTGGGGTGGGACAGGCATGTGGGGAATGAGAGTCTATGAGCAGTGGGAATAAGTGGATCCAGGGAGAGAATCCATCATCATAGATTGTGTGTCTTCCTGTTGACCTTGCCTAGCCTAGGATTCCCTTGCCCGATGGAACTTAGTCCCAGCTCAGGGGTGACCTATTGTTGAGAGTGATGAGCAGCGCGGTCTATGGCTGGGAGGTTCGTGGAAGGTCTGCACGCAGTTGGTAGTGTTATTCCAGTTGAAAGATAAGTATAATTTATCTACTTAATTTTATGTTATGCATAATGCTGGAATGTTATCATGTGTTCCATTGCATGTATGAATTGATGTTAATTCTATTTAAATCTGAATGGTAATAGTAACTCTATGTTAAAATGTGTTAATTTGATTTAATGCATATTATATTTATATATGAATATTCCGCAGTAGTGGCATTTCTCGGTCTCTGTGGAGGGTCAGGGATGTTACAAATTGGTATTAGAGCAGCTAAGGCCAAGTTAAGGTTGTGTACATGGTATTTCCCGGCTTGTTGGTGGTCGGGGACATTACAAAATGGTATCAAAGCATGGTCACAACATTGAGCCTGGATGGGCCATGTTAGTAGAAAATGAAGAAAAAGTTTCGAAAAAATTGTTGTCGAAGTAGACAAAATTCGAGTTCAAAGCCAAGGTTTTAACATCGAACCTGGATGGGCTAGATAAGTGGTCATTGGACCCGAAGTTTCAGGTGGAAATTTTGTTAAGAGGAACCAATTTCGAACCTCAGAACCTTCCTGAGTGCCAAGAAGTTACCTTGGTCATGTTATGAAGCTCAGGAGGAGTAACTTATTGATCTAGCACTTGGCCATGAATAAGTTGAAGTAAGCACTTATTGATCTAGCACTTATTGAGTAAGCACTTATTGATCTAGCACTTGGCCATGACCCATGGTCGCATGGGTTAGGGACTGAGAGAAAGGGGCTAGTGACCAAAAATGATTACAGAGCAGAGAAGAGCTCGGAAAGAAAATGAAATATGAACTTTTTCTTAAATTAGATTGGTTTGAATGCATAAACTGGTGAAGTATTGAACAAGTTTCAATTTTTTCTCTTCTTTGAGTTTTTGAGTGCAAGCAGTGCATATTGTCCGCAAGGAGTGCGTTGACAGAGGTAAGTTCACCTCAGATAAGATCAGGAGAGATATCATTGAACCTTCATCAGCAGAAGTGCAAGGAGCGCACATGAAGAACTCTGTGTTGAGTTCACAGAGAGATAGAGTCACTGAGAAATCTGTAGGGCTCTGTCACGCGGGCATCGAGCGAGTGCAAGTGTGCACAAAGAGAAATCTTTTTCGAGTTCAGGGAGAAGAGTATCAAAGGAATATACTCACATAGTTGTTGAACACTCTATAGAAAATGCTCAACAAGGTGTGCTTTGAGCGAGAGGTTTCCAGGAGGGCACGAAGTTTTCCTTTGAAATGAAACAGAAGGGCCGAGACCCTTAGGAGACTGAGTAAATCAAAAAGCTTAGCAGAGATAATGTAAGAGTTCGTAGGAGTCAGACTTATTCCAAGTCTTAAAGCTCAGAAGAGATAACTCTTATGAGAGCGAAGATGAGATCCAGAAGGCAAACTCGCAGGAGAAAGGTCAAAGTTCGAAGCCTTTGAACACTAACAAAATCTTCCAAGGAGGAAGAAGTCAAAATCTCAGGAGGAGGAGTGACAATAGTCATCAGATCGGTTGTGGGGAGGATCCTGGACCATTAGATCAGCGTTCAACAGAACAAAGGAAGTGCATAGGAGAGGAACATATTCCATCTGTTATATCTGAGCATGAAGGACCAACAACCGTTGGATCTGGAGGTAAGCACATGAGACTTAACCCTTGTGTATGCAGGAGGAGTGGACTCATCAAAGTCCTGAAGTTCCAAAGTGATTTGGGACCATCCATCGTCAAGGAGGACAAGTGGTGTAAGATCCACAACTTCGGAAGTTTGTGGACAAGGAGGAGGAAAAATAACCAAAGTAAATCTTGGTCGTTGATCTGAAAGTGGATGTGTGGCGCCAAATCTGGAACTCCAGGTACAAATAACTCCAGAGGAAAGAAGAGGGTGAAAGCATCGAATTCCTGAAGGAGATATCGATCGTTGATCAAGGAGGAGGTTGAAGGACCGTTGATATGGTCTTGGTCAGAAAGAGCCGAAGTCCCGAAGAGAATCAGAGTCGTTGATTTGGAGAGGACGCGTGGCAGAAGATCTGTCACTCCGGGGAAATTCACTCCGGAGATTTGTGTGTGTGGAGACATGAGAAATCCCGAAGGCTGGAGAGCCAGAGTTCATCAGAACCATCTGATTGTTGAGGACATGTGTCATTATATCTTCCACTCTGGAAGATTTCCATACAGGAAAAGAAGATAGTTGAGAGTTGAAACTCTTGAGGGCCAGAGAGTCGGAATCAAACGTAGTCGTTGATTTGGAAGGGAGCTACGTGTTGACATATCGTGTAGATATGGGATCGCGTGTGGAAGGAGGATAGATAGATATCGTTGATCACAGATCATCGCCAAGGGATTGGATATCGACGGACGAGCTGGATTGCAGGGCTAGAACTTGCTCGAATGTTAAAAATCTGAGAGCATGTCACAATTTATACCACGGTTTTAGAAAAAGGATACATGGCAGCTAGAGGTGAATTGCGGGGTGAAAAGAGGTTTGCTCTAAAACCACTCTTTCCTGTGCTCGCAATAACACACTTACGTGAGGTCATAGCCCACGTTCTTATGAAGGAAAGGGCTAATGAAAAAGGGGTTAGCGCTTGAAACTTGGAGTTTTGGAAGCATGTAGGAATAGCCGGCAGGTCTGTCAGGACCTGCGCCTAAAGCAGAAAAGGGGGCCTGTGTATAATTGTTTTGGGTTCAATCACGAGCCCAAAGAGTCAATGGAACTCAAAATTTTGAAAGATCCTTTGACCTGAGGTCGACATACCCCACTGAGGTAGGGGCATGGCGTCGAAAGTGCTCAGGGAAGAAATAGTCATGTACAGTGACTACAATCAGAGTACAAGAAGATTCAGGAACCCAGGAAGAATTGTAGACTTCTGGGTTCAACAAGGAAAATTTGCACATGGGAACAAAGTTGCTGCAAGTATGTTATGACTTGTTGAGTCAGCCAAAGGAAATAATACTTGCATGTTTTCAAGTGTTGTTGGTGATGTTGTTGCATAAGGAGTGAAGCAATAGAGAGATAAAGTGTTGGTTATAAGTTGATAAAAGAAGCATGAAAGCTTCTACTGCTATCAGAATGTTAGGTAGTATAAAATTTATTAATGGCAGTCATGCAGGTATGAGTTTGTATTACTCTTTTTGCATAATTTTTGAAAGGAATTTAGGTAATAATTTCCTCAATCAGAGTTATTTTATAAAATCACATGATTATATTATTTGAATGCATACCATTGGATGTGGTAAAGTTTAGAGGCATGTATTAATTCAAATATTTTTAGCTTCTAAATGCACACAGTTACATATGAGAATGTCATGTTAATTTGGTTATGGGGTAATAACCAAATAATTAAAGATAAGAACTAGTTATAGGAATGAATGCTAGTAAGCTAGTCATGTATGAGGCTAGGACATGGTTGGATATGGCAAGGTACAGATATGGAAAGGTTATGATCCACACAGGTACTAAAAGATTCCTACCTTTAAATAAAACTTAGACTGCAACATTTTTGCTAACACTAATGAACACCACTGAATTATATTCTTGGTGTAGTGTTCGGGTTGAAAAGGAAGGCATCCAATTAATTGGGAAGACAATAGGAAGTGTGTGGAGAATGTGTCAACACGTTGGCCAAAATTCCAAATCATGGATGGTGAGATACATGACTGAGATAAAGAGCATTATGTAAATCAATACAAGGGTGCATTGAATAAATAGGCATTGAGAGTTGTACTCATGTCTAGTAAGGGGCAGAGTTGCACTCATACATGATGGAATTGTATACTTAAATGCACTTTGTTGAATGCATTTTGTGAGTGCATGTATATATGTTTTTGGCATGGAAATAATTATACTAATGGCTGAATGTTGCTAACTCATGAAGTTGAGAACATTTTAGGAACTGTTAAACATTGCAACAGGAAAGTTGCAAGGCAGGTATAGGAATAGAGACTACAGAGAATTTTGTGTTCAGAAAATTGAAATAATAAAATCATTGTTATTAATTATGAGCATGCATATGCATATAATGATGAGTCATTCTATTTGGTTAAGTTGTTTGGTAATGGTGATTGAATTGCTAGGTGCAGACAATTCTAAGTTTGTTGCATATGGTTCTGTACATATTGCAATTGAATTATGATGTACAGGAAATACTAACAATTGTTGACAGTATGCAAGATGAAGCCTTGCAGGAAAATAGTATGTAATTTGGTGCTTGTGGAAAACCACAAGGAAGGTTGCAATCCTAATTTGGAAACAACCAAGATGATTTATGAAACATAATTTCATGTTTTGGGGATAAAAGTTGAATTCCCTTTCAAACTAATTGGAGTTCCTAAATGAATTCTTTTATGTTTTCTCATGATAACTGCATGTGGGTGATGCAGATGAGATGATGTTGATTAAAGTTAGAATGTTGACTACAAAGAGTATCTCGGAGAAGATGCTGATCGGAAATCTCTGAGGGCAGTTGGAACTCCGGGAGCCACGGTGCTCTAAGACTTCTAGTCCATCTTGTTGTTGAAGCCCAAGGAAAGGGAGGTGTAACAACCGATGGACTGTGTGATAGTGAAGGTGCAGATTCCTGGGGTGGGACAGGCATGTGGGGAAGGAGAGACCATTGGTTGGAGTGTTTCTAAGTTTTGGTACCTTGATCTAGACCATGTGATATGGATGTCTTCTCAATAAAAAGAGAAGTACCAATTCTCTATTTATTGTATGTTGTATACAGTTTATAATGTTATTAAAATTGTCTGTATATATATATATATATATATATATATATATATATATATATATATGCGTGCATTGCCTGCATCCATGACTGTACATAATGTGTTTCATATTTCATTGCTTAAGAAATATATATACCTGATGCTAATCATGTAATCGATTGGAATGTGATTCAGGTGGAGCAAGAAGGTGTCTTGCAAGTGCATCCGGTGTGCATATTGTACCGAAAAATCAAGTAGCTCCGGAATCGAGCCATAGGGCTTGTAAAGGTCCAGTGGACCTAGTACGGTCCTGAGGACTTGACATGGGAGCATGAGGATTCTATCTAGGTAGAATACCCGCATATTTTTTTGAATATTTTGGAAATCTTGCTGATGTTGTGTGAAAGTTGCACTGAGGACAGTGCAAAAATAAGGGGAGGGGTGTCGTTGGGAAATTATACCCTACGGACTAACAAGCTAGGGCTTAAACTTACATGCAGATCATGACCCTTAAGAAATTACTTTTAACCTTCTACCCCAAACCTAAAACCCTTTTTCACATGCAAACATGGAAAGAACCGACTAAGCTTTTTATCGACGTTTGGTGTAGATCCTCTGTTGCGCTTTATCTCCTTGCTTCTGTTGCTCCTTCCAAAGACGATCCTGCAATCAAGACAAAAACACTACGCATGCATGCTATTTTTCTACTAGAGGGTTAAAGATTAAGCATAAATCAAATAAAATATATAAGACTCGTACATTGGGACGGGAAACGTATTCTTTATTAATCTCAAGATGAATCAACTTACAATAATCATAGAGATCGACCATCGTTCCTTGATCCTGATCCTGGGCTCCTCCTCTTCTTTGTCCTCCAACTGCTTTGCTTGAATTCTCCTAAAGCTTGAGGAAAGGCTAAAGGGTTGGGACAAAACGGATTCGACAATTGGGCAGAGTTTCTTTGCTA
>ML818827.1:68866-89218 GCA_009831015.1 Picea engelmannii
TCTTCAGGTTTGATTTGGATTTGATTATAGCCTGAAAAACCATCCATGAATGAAAAGGCTTCACAACCGGCACATTCATCAATGATCTGGTCGATGAATGGGGTTGGATAATTATCTTTCGGACATGCCTTGTTCAAATCACGAAAATCGGTACATACGCGAATCATGCCTTGTTTTTTATCGATCGGCATGGGGTTTGACACCCATTGAGTCAAATGTATAGAGTAAATGAACCCTACCTTAAGAAATTTCTCAACCTCAGCCTTGATGGCTGCGGCTTTCTTAGGATTAACTGGACGAAGTTTCTGTCGAACAGGCTTAGCATCAGGATACGTTGTGATTTCGTGTTCAACTATTTTTGGATCAATGCTTGGCATTTCCTCATAAGACCAGGCAAAAACGTCGCGGAATTCTTTAAAAAGATCCGTGTAAATATGAATCTCTTTGGGGGAGCAATCTGCTCCGACGAAGACATTCTCCACGACTCCAGGGTTGTGAGAGATGTTGATAGGTATCGTGGCAGCGATAGTCGCCATATTTCCCTCAACGTAAATTTCCTGTGTAGCTAAGAGGTTAATGGGACATGGTTGATCTCCCATCATGGTGATAGTGAATTCTCCTACCTCGATTTGACTTAACTCTGGGAGGAAATATGATCTGTGATGAATATCTTCCCAAGGTTTGTCCGGACTAGTCATTGCTTCGATTACAACTTCATCAGAAGGCAAGACTAAGTCTAACGAATCGGTGGTAGCAAGAGAACCCTGAGCCTAGATAGGCTCCGGAAGTGGATCCAACTGTTGTGCGGGAGTCGGATCGGGAGTAGCTGAAGTTTGTTGGACTAGAGAGTACGCTACTTCAGCAGCCGACAAGGGCATGGACATGCCAGTGTGCCCTGTCTCATCCATCATGGCTGATGGGGAAGGAAGAATCCACGGATCCTGAAAGTAAGTCGTGCGAAATGACGAAACATGAAAAATCTCAGCCTTGTGGTGAGTTGATATAAACTTGACATCGCCTTGAGGAGGTGGGTAATCGAAAGTACCCATCAAATATGGGCACAAACCAACTCCTATGTTAACGACACCGGCTTGAGGATTATCTATCATGGGAACCGTGGATGCCCCCAAGGTTGGGTCAGGTCGAGAGAAGGACAACTGATCAATGGTCACTATCCGGCCTTCATGTGGAAACAATAAGACTCGGAAAACTGTAGCGACCACTGCTTGCATAGCATAAGTCCAACTACGCCCTAACAAGAGATTGTAGTCAATGGGGGCGTCGACTACCTCGACTTTGACGCACACAGTCTTTCCCCCTAACTGCACAAGGAAAGAAGGAATGATGCCATGTGGTCGGAAAGAATGACCGTTGAACGTAGTAAGGAGAGTAGGTGATGGAGACAACTTGGGCTGACCAATGGCTTTCCAACATGCTAACGACATAACGCAAGTCGAAGCGCCCTCATCGACCACCATGCGGTAGATATTCCGTGTAAAAATTTTCATGGGGTGAGCCACTACTATCTGAAACACGACGTGGTAAGGCAAACGAGGTTTCAAGTCATTCGTATCTAACATGATAGTACCCGGGTTACAAGTCTCAGTAGAGCCTAAAGCAGTCAACAAGGCTTTCCTCTGAGCAGGGCAACTTTGGAGGACCTCCAAAGCAGACATGGCGCAAGGGGTTTGTGATAAATCTTCCACCACAAAGTAGTTCTGGGCAGCCCTTGCATTTGGATTGTGAGAAGCCCTCTTAAACGCACCTTTTGGAATGCATGTCATCGTTTCTCCCAACATCTTCTCGATCTATAGAGGAAGAGACGGGGTCTCGGCTTCTTTACCCTTCTCAGAGGCTCTTGGTTTACTATAGTCGTGTGCTCTAGTCGTGATTAAAGAATCACCCCTAACCATATATACGTTCGCGGAAGAGGAATTATTTGGGTGAGGGCAGTTTTCCTGGCTGCCCCCTTCGACACTTGTAGAGGCTTGAGTTAAATTTTGCCCATGCTGAAAGGGATTAGTCAACATAGCTTGTTGTTGCTGTGTGACAAACTTCTGGGCCTCCGCAAGTCGAGGGCATAAATGGGTCGGGTGGTCTTTCGCGCACAAGTTTCATGGATACCTCGCCTTCTTCTTTTCCGTGGTGCCCTCGCCAGCATTATCCGTGGGTTTTTTATCCCCCTTACCCTTCCTACGTTGTTTTTTCTTCCCTTCAGGCTGCTGGGTGGCCTTTGGGGTAGTCGTCTGTACGGAGTGTACTTTCGACGTTTGGGTAGGAGGAGCAGCCAAAGTAGTAGTCTGGCTGACCAGTGAGTGTTGTATGGATAACTGTTGCAATTGCTTTGTCAATTGCTCGGCGGACTTGCTTTGTGTTGAACCGACTATACCATCGGCATGTGGTCCAACTCTCTGTCTAGTTTTCTCCAGTATCAAACGGGGCGCATCTGGTAAGATGTTGTATAACAAACCGGACTGAGAATAGATGAGCTCAAATTGTTGAGCCCGCATAATGGCGTCTTCTTTAGAGGAAACTCCGGACGTTGCAACATCTTTGGACAACTATGGGACCAAGGACTTAATGAACCACTCCAGCAGGAATTCTGGTGGGACTGGTACTTTGATTAGACTCTTTCGACGTCTCCACTCTTAGATATGATCAGAGATATGGTCAGTTGTCATCTATTCGAAATTGTCTAGCAACTCAGTGCTGGCGTCGTATCTCATAGGTAACTGGAAATGGTTAAGGAAAGCCATAGCCAGTTCGCCAAAAGAAGAATATCGTGAGCGATCAAGCTCGATGTACCATTTTGCGACGCTCCCGATGAGAGTGCGTTGAAACAATCGCAACTGGACGGAGTCATCTTTCAGTGAGTTAGATGAACACCAAAGATGGAAAGTAGTCACGTGATCACCTGGATCTTCGTTAGGCTTGGCCTCAAACTTGGGAATGTCTGAAGGCAACTTCGTTGGCATAGGACGCCAATGTGGATCGTGACAGATAGGATCATTTAACAACCATGTTAAATCTGACAAGTGTAATGTCGCCAAAAATGGTAGTTTAGGTTGTTGCTAATAGCCTGGGAGAAAGGGTCTTGGGGTTTGACTGGCACTAGGTTGCCTTGAAAAGTTGGGTTGCTGGCCCGGATTCTGGTAGAAACCATGGCCCTGACCATCGTACGGATTTTGCATCTGTGGAGACATCATTGGTTGATTCCCCATAAAGGACATAGGATTTTGGGCACTCATCGTGTTTGACGGACTTTGGGAAGGATTGCCCCATGTCGGTCCTGTTGGGAGAGGCACAGCAGTCTGTCCGGGGTTCCATTGACTGTGGAAAGAATTACCCCAGAACGAAAATCCAGTGGAGGGAACGGATCCTTGTCCTGAGTTCCAAGGTCCTGGTATATGTGCCCCTGGCGCAGGAATAGTACCCTACGTCGGAATAGGTTGTCCAAATATGGGGGTGCCCCCAGACGGGAAAGCAGTGGGTGTGAAAGTGTTGTTACCAAACGTCCCGTTCCAAACAAACGGTGATGAACCTACCGACTGAGTTTGCGCAAGTGTTCCTTGACTCTTGGCTCCAAATGAACTCGTGTGTGCGGGCTGCCCAGCGGTCGACTGATGCAGACCACCAAGCGAAGGGGATGAAGGAGGAATATGACCTCCAGCGTGAGGAAAAGCGTTGAAATGGACAGGAATGCCCCCAAGTTGACCTTGCAGAGGAGCGCTAGAGCTCCCTGCCCCCAGACCCAAAGTCTGTAAAGTGGAGTGAGTGAGTGCAGGACTTGTTCCTAAACTAGGCATACCGTATGAAAACGGAGAGCATGTCGCACTAGATGTGAAGGGATTTGTGGCCGCCGTGATAGATGGGGTCGGTCCACTTTGCGACTTAGTTGCGGCCGGAGCCATGGTGGTCCGGACCGATGACGGCAAGTTAGGAGATGCTTCTCCTGTGGTAGCAACAGTGGTGGGAATGGAAGAATTCCCAGAGGAAGTAGCAGCGTTTGTTGCCATAGTTGTATGAGGTACTGACAGGAGTTCGGTAAATTGGACTGGTACAATAACCAGTGTCCAGATATCAGTGTTTGAGGTTTCAACTGATCCAAGATTGGCGATTGATTCCTCCGGGGTTTGTTCAGGCTCAATGGTTAGAAACCCGGTTGCTTCGAAAGACCCTTGTTGGTCTAGCTTTCGCCGCAATGGTGGCGGGAGTGGCTCCAATATAACCGGCGGCAGGCCCAGAAGCCTTCGTGACTGGCGGAGATCTAAATCCTCCACTGTGTGAGAAGATTCACGACACGCTAAGGTATTCTACACGAACAAACAGTAACACACACTAAAAGAAGCCCCTATGAGATAAGACAAGAAAACACTAACTATTTGGAAGAACAGTTACAACAACCAACACTAGAGAAACTTACCGGTGCAAGTGCAACTCGAATACGGAAGCACCCTCCGGGTATACTTTGCAAAGCGTGGCCCGATGTCTGTCCTAGGTACCGCGGTATACCCCCGCAGTCACCTGTGTATGTCCCTAGAAAAGATTGGCAACTAGTTTTCCAGCACGTGAACCGTCACCAGGCGGGTACAGTCGATAGTCGGGTAGACCACAATGAGCAGGGTATCAAGCCTGAAACCTGTCAAGGGTATCGAGAGCAAATGGTTCGGAAGACAACTGAGGACCTCGAATAGATTCGAGACCCATGAAGCTCCGTGGAAAATGCAAACGACGGAATCCCTTAACAAATCCTCGATATGTGTTCTCCACTACGCTCGGTCCATCTTTGGAGGGGTTATCTCCGCTACCTTTCCTTACGCGACCTCGTGTTTAGCCCCTGTGTTAGAAGGGGGTCCCGGATAACTTTCACGCTACTGGACTTCTACACTCCCTATTGACAGACTCAAATGTTTGGTTTGAGTGGCCTTGGAGAATTTACTCTCCAACCTATTCCAAGGCCCTAGTCCTGAGCTAGTGTATGCACCCTACAAACAAAAAGTCTAAATGATTTTAATTAGTGTTGCTTTTAATGGGATTTTTAAGTCACAAGGTATGAAAGTGAAACTGATGGTGTGTAAAGAATCAAAGCAAAATGAACAAGAAATGCTTGGAAACAAAAACTTTTACAAAAAATGCAAAACCAACAACTTTTCAACAAGAAAGATTTCTTTTTCTTTTGGAATTTTCTTAAGATTTCATGCAGCAAACACCAAGTAATTTCACTCAAATGTGCGAGCTACTTATACTTTAAATGTAGTGCAAAAACTTATGAAAAAAGACTTCTTCCTAGCTACTGATGCAACAACACAATCTTCAAACCAAGAAGAAAATGAAACAAGAGAATTTTTTTTTATTTAATTGCAAAATGAAGCAATAAAGGGAAAATGACGACAAGCACAAAACCAAGAAAACAAAATAAAGTTCTAGCTTAAAGCGCAGATCGCAACGAACCATAGCAAAGACGCACAAAAGCAATCAAGAAAGCACTGATTCTAACACTTGTCTAAAAACCATCAAACAAATTTTTTTCCTTTGTCTTTTCTATCAAAACATCAACTAAAAAAAAAAAAAACACAGGCTAAGGATTAGAGGTCCTAACCTGCTGACTGTGTAGCCCCAGAATCAAACCCCTGAGAGGAACACTTTTCACCACAGGAGGGGTTGACTGCCCCACCCAAGCTGAAAAGCAACCAATCAAGCCCGCGACTGTCACTAAAACAGCACGCGTGCAAACGCGTGCTGATCTATAACAGCGCACGGGTACCCGCGGGCTGAGCCTAAACAGGCCGCGGGTTTGTATAAATACTAAGACAAACTAACCACAGACAGCTCAAACCTGAAAAAGGCCTCTGGTACTGACAACCAGGGTCTCTTAAAGGCTTGAATGATTCTATTTTAACAGAAAAAAGGAAAATGAATGTAAAAGATAACAGACACAATAAAGCAGAATGAAAAAAAGACAGTGATCCAACAAGACCCAGACAGGATCTAGAAATCCCCCTGAGAAGGTAAACTTCTGACAGGGAAGAGGAGACTGCCTCTCAAGCTTTTTGAGTCCTACACGCTACTGAAACCTCTGCAGCAAGCGTTCAAACGCAGGCTACAGAAGGTTAGGGCACAGGTTACACGCGGGCAGGCCTTCTGCAGGCCGCGTGTACCTCTGTGTGTCCCGATACTGAATGTCAAGCAATAGTCAAGGAAAAAACTGGTATTGATAACCAGGTTCCCTGCTAGCTCTGACCTAACAGAAAACAAACAAACAAAGAAACAGAAAATATAATTCTTTGAACTACCCAAAAACCTCAATGAAATATGGAAACCCTAAGAGTAATATCCCCAGTGGAGTCGCCAATTTTGTTGTTGGGAAATTATACCCTACGGACTAACAAGCTAGGGCTTAAACTTGCATGCAGATCATGACCCTTAAGAAATTACTTTTAACCTTCTACCCCAAACCTAAAACCCTTTTTCACATGCAAACATGGAAAGAACCGACTAACCTTTTTATCGACGTTTGGTGTAGATCCTCCATTGCGCTTTATCTCCTTGCTTCTGTTGCTCCTTCCAAAGACGATCCTGCAATCAAGACAAATACACTACGCATGCATGCTATTGTTCTACTAGAGGGTTAAAGATTAAGCATAAATCAAATAAAATATATAAGACTCATACATTGGGACGGGAAAAGTATTCTTTATTAATCTCAAGATGAATCAACTTACAATAATCATAGAGATCGGCCACCGTTCCTTGATCCTGATCCTGGGCTCCTCCTCTTCTTTGTCCTCCAACTGCTTTGCTTGAATTCTCCTAAATCTTGAGGAAAGGCTAAAGGGTTGAGACAAAACGGATTCGACAATTGGGCAGAGTTTCTTTGCTATGATTTTCCTCCTTTGAATAGTACCCCTACCCCTTCTTTTATAGGCTAGAAGGAGCTAGGGTTTTGGATGAACTCTCAGCCATGCATGGCTGGGAGTTCCAGTTAACTGACCCAAAGCTTTTCATTCCATTGGCAACTTTCATGTTTTTGTGCTTTGTTAGGTAAACGCGGGCTATAGTGGGCCAACCAGCATTCCAACGCGTGCAGTATAAGGCCTGCCAGCATTCCAACACGCCCAGTAATGGGTTAGGGCGTGGGTTACTTGATTTAAGAGGTTTTTCAAGAGTTTGTTCAGCATGGCCTTGGCAAGGAAGGGATATAAGCTGGCATGATGCCAGGTAAGCATGTATGGTGCAATTTAGGGTTATAACAAGGGGATTTTAATATCCCCAAGGACAAGCCTCAGTTGTATTTATAAATTGTAAACATGTTATGTAGGCTGGTGAGCCGAGTTATAATAATCTAGGAGGCTTATTTGGTGATTAGGCCGGAGAGCCTAGGTGTTAAAGGCCAGGAGCCTGATTTTGTATATGTAATTATGCATATCATTAATATAATATATAAACATCGTTGCGTGTCATCCGACCACGAAGAAAGAGTGATGGGGGACTAAGCTTCCACAAAATGGGTAAGGGAGAGGGGGTTGAAAGGTTGGAAGAGGGGCTAAGCTTGAGGGCTTAAGTCCTTGAATAATAATTTATTAGTATTCCAAAGTGGTGTGAAAGGTATATTTTTATCCTAAGTTCCTGGAAAAGGGAATGCATACTTGATGGAGTGCATGCAGCTTCATGGGTGACATGTGTCGGCCCAGGCACATGCAATTTAACCCAAGAATTGAGCCGTGATGGGGGTTTGTCCTCCATTATTTTGTCTGCTATATGAACCGTGTGTGATGGGTGTCTGATCTGCGCATACCCTCACACAGCTCTGAAACCAGAAAATCGTGATATTTTCCTAAGAATTTGACGCATCCTCTGTCTGAACCGTTTGAGTCTTCGTTCGACCTCTGCATTGATTCCTTTTCACGCACCCTGAAAACCAGTGGCAAACCCATGGACTGATCCGTGTCTCCTATGTGTCATGTGAACCCAATTTATCCACACTACAAATTTGAGTTTGTGCTTAATTGTTTGGGTTGTTGTCTTATGTGAAACCTGAGCATACCGTAATTATCTATGTCATGTGTGTTATAACTATGGGATGTTGTGGCCACGCAGTCCCTTGGCTGAGTGTGATTGACTACCATCATATGTTCCTTATTGATCCTTATTGTTGTCCTACTTGTGTTGGAACGGAGCTGAATAAGCAGGTTGTCAGGTCTGTGTGCAACACTCTCTTCAGGTGAGGGAGGTGGTTGTGGTTGAAGAGGCAGGTTGTCAGGCCAATGAGAGACTCTCTCTAGATGAGAGAGTGCGCGAAGGAAGTGAGAACTTTTGGAAGGGGTCTTGTAGCTACCACAGAGCTCAGAGAATTCCGGTCCGGCCTATTGTTGAAGCCCAAAGCAAGGGAGGTTTAGCAGTCGAAGGATTTTCCTGGTGACAGTGAAGGTGTATACTCCTGGGGTGGGATAGGCATGTGGGGAATGAGAGTCTGTGAGAAGTGGGCATAAGTGGCTCCTGGGAGAGAATCCATCCTCATAAACTGTGTGTCTTCCTGTCGACCTTGCCTAGCCTAGGATTCGCTTTCCTGGTGGAGCTTAGTCCCAGCTCGGGGGTGACCTACTGCTAAGAGTGATGAGCAACATGGTCTATGGCTGGGAGGTTCATGGAAGGTCTGCACGTAGTTGGTGGTGTTATTCCAGTTGAAATATAAGTATAATTTATCTGCTTAATTTTATGTTATGAATAATGCTCGAATGTTATCATGTGTTTTGTTGCATGTATGAATTGTTGTTAATTTTATTTAAATCTGAATGGTAATAGTAACTCTATGTTAAAATGTGTTAATTTGATTTCATGCATATTATATTTATATGTGAATATTTTGCAATAGTGGCATTGCCCGGTCTCTGTGGAGGGTCGGGGATGTTACAAATTGGTATCAGAATAGTCAAGGCTAAGTTAAGGTTGTGTAGGTGGCATTGCCCAGCCTGTTGGTGGTCGGGGAAGTTACATGTGGTGAGATTCTATTTTAGCAGTGTCTAATTTTAGACATTTGACACATAGCGGTGGTCTCCTAGTCATCCTAGACATATTTGGTAGTTTCTTATTTTTTAGGGTTGGACCTCTATTTTTAGCAGTTTCTATTTATAGCGGGGGTGGTCACCTTCAAAGATGACAAATGGCATGGTCAGATTCCGACATTTGGAAATGATGCAATGTGACATGTGGTAGTTGTGTGGCTTAATTAATGAGGAGGGCACATTTTCCAAGAATAAAGCAATTAATTGAGAAATAATTAATGAGGTGTGTGGATGAGGTGGCACATCACATGGGCGTGATTGGGATAATTAAATCCTAACTTACTTATCCCTCACTTCACTTGTCATTATCTCACCTTACATGCATTAATTATCTTTTATTTTCACTCATGAACATTAACTCCTATTAAATAAGATGCATTCCCTCTTCTCATGCACATGACTCCCCTCTCCATTTTTAGCCTCTTTCATGCGCTTTATCCTTCTAATTACTCCCTTCTTGTGCCTCTCATACATCTATAAACCCTAGCGCATCTTCTTCACTCTTATTATCTATTTCCTAACTCTCATATGTGCCACCATTCTTGCTTCTCCCTTGTAAGATCCTAGCTAACAGAACCTAAAACTTAATACATTTAAGCATAAAATTTATAACATAATTTCTTTGCGGTTTTAAATTCAACAACTAACAACTAACAGTTCATGGTTCAGCAAATTATAATTGAGCAACCTGATATACAAATCATATTATATAAAATTAAAAATACACAGCTTAGTAAAATAGTGAACCATTATATCGATAATGACATAAATACCTCTCAGTGATGTTGTTTCCCCAACTTCGTTTGTCCTTGTTGCTCTGCCCAAACTTTGCTCAAAACTGAATATTTCCTCCCTGCCAGCTAGGAACATAGCCTATCCGGCTCCCTAGCTCCAGGATTTCGTGAGGATTCCTGGCCCCCGAGCCCAAAACTCCCAGCAACCAATGCTCCCCTGTAACAATCCAACAAATTCCTCCAGCTTAAGACCAGAAAATGCAGTTTTCCAATACCTCCCTTGGAAAAATGCTCCAATACAATCCCCCCTCTCCCCCAAAAAAACTCCCCCTCTCGAATGTCTTTGCCCCCTCATATGCCCCCATCCATTCACCGCCTCTCCATTCGATGCCAACCACCTTATCCCTCCATTCAATGCCTTATCCCTCCATTCAATACCAACCATGCCTTAATACGTTAAGTTTTCTATTAAATAAATTAAAATTTATTAAACTTTAATTCGTTACCCAAACATTAAATAAGTTAATTAATTAATCAATATACATTAAACAATAATTAATTAATTAATATTATTAATAAATAATCATTATTTAACTAATATATATATATTAAGACAGTTAATTATTTAATTAATTAAACTTAGTAAACCTTAAGCAATTATTTAACTAGGGTTGTTACATACACCCACCCTTCAGGAAACTTCATCCCGAAGTTAAAGTATTTTATGATACAAGGGAAAACAAACATGGTTCACACATTCATAACAATAACCAACATTATTAGTAAGTAAGCCAAGAAAACTCATACATACTAGTGTACATGTGCAAGAAATGCATGTGTAGCTAGTACATACAAGTCTCGTGCATGTACTAATAACAATAACTATCATCTCTATACTAATTTCCATATGCATCCAATCCATTCAACAAGACTATTCATTTTATAAAAGACAATAAACCAATCAAATGTTTGTGAAATCCTTTAATTACAATTATCTAGCTCAACAATGTTATTTAGAAAATTGTAGTTTAGTTACATAATTATGAATATTCATATATATCCATTTTCTTTTCAGAAGGAAAAACAATAAATTCCACCATAAGACAAATCTCCATACACTCTCAACTATTTCTACTCTTCCTTCCTCCCTAACTTACTTCCATCTTCCATTCCTATCCTTCCTCTGCTGGACTATCTTGGAGCGTCAATTATATTGACCTAACCCCAAATAGAACCTGTAAGAGAAAGTGTCACTATACTGACCAAGCTTCCCCAGCAGGCAAATGACAGTCATCATCACACATCTAGGGGAGTGTGAGCTAACACTGTCCTCCCGTGACTTCAGGTTTCGAAGGATACACGGTGGGAAATGCCTCCACGCCTCCTAATAGGACTAGGGTCCACACCCTACAATGGAATATACAATGGCACCGTGTTGTTGGGATTTTTGTCATCGTCTACTCAGTTTTGGGTAGTCTCACCACCTGAAATCCTGTACTAGTCCACATATCATAGCAATGCATCCAAACCAATATAATTTCACATACAAAGATTCATACCATATTGTTTCTCGGTCAGTGGTCACAACATCCACTTTCATTATCATTATCCCTTGGCTATTTCATAGCTCAATGACCTACAGATTAGTCTGTAACACAAACTCATACGCATCTATGCATTATTATCATGTAATTGTATACAACTAAAATCTCAATTTGGTATCCCTGTACCAACAACTTTAACATCAAGTTTTCAAGTTAGAAATAGATCTCATAATATCCCATAATTCAATTAACATTACCCTATTTATAGAATTATCATTCACGTAATAGATTGCATCATATCCAACATCATTCAAATAGCATTTAAACATTCATAAAATTTACATTCTCTCAATATATCGCATCATATCCATCATTATTCAAATACATTTAAACATTCATAAAATTTACATTCTCAGAATATATCGCATCATATCCATCATTATTCAAATACATTTAGACATTCATAAAATTTACATTCTCACAATATATCGCATCATATCCATCATTATTCAAATACATTTAAACATTCATAAAGGTTCATACGTCTTAAAAGTTCAAGTGTATCATTTAATAGTTTCACTATGAAATAGGAAATAAAGGTGTTTAGGCCTTAAGTAATCCTGGTTGTCTAAGTCAAAAGGTGGTGTTACATACACCCAACCCTCGAGAAACATATTCTCGAGGTGGTCAAAAAAGTGAGGGATAATCTCGTCGTAGTGTCTCGGCATCTTCCCAAGTAGCAGATCTTGGACTATACTTGTCCCACTAGACCTTAACTTGGTCTACCAAACGGTTCCTGAGCTGTCGGACTCTATGGTCCAATATGCATAACGGTTCTACCGTGAGGGTTCCCACATATGATACCTGCAATTCCTTCCAATTTAGTTTATGTTATTCATCAGCAACATAATGACGTAAAACAGATACATGAAAAACATTATGAGTTTTATGCAAGTGGGGTGGTAGTACGAGACGATAGGCAACGGGTCCAATTTTATCTTGGATTTTGAACGGTCCTATAAATAGAGGTGACAACTTTGTCCCCTTCCCAAACCGTATGGTACTCTTATTAGGCCTGATACGAATGAAAACCTGATCTCCCACTTTATAACTTCGAACAGTCCTGTTTGCATCCGCATAACTTTTCTGTCTATCCTGTGCTTCCTTTAGTCTCTTCCTAATCTGAATCACCTATTCCTCCATCTCTTGAATCAATTCTGGCCCAACTGTTACTCGGTCTTCTAATCTTTCCCAACTCAATGGTGTTCTGCATGGCCTTGCATACAGATCTTCGTAGGGTGGCATTCCGATGGAGCTATGAAAATTTGTATCGTAGGCGAACTCTACCAAAGGTAGGTACTTCTCCCAATGGGTTTGATTATCCATGACGTACATCCTAAGCATGTCTTCCATGACTTGATTTACTCTCTTGGTTTGCCCATCTTTTTCAGGATGATAAGTTGTGCTTAAGTTCAACTGAGTCCCCAACGTTGACTGCAAACTTGTCCAAAACCTAGAAGTGAATATGGAGTCCCTATCTGAAATGATCTTCTTAGGTATCCCGTGCAAATGGATGACCTCGCTTACAAACACATGTGCCACATCAGTGACATCGTAAGTGTATCTAACCGGAATAAAATGAACACTCTTGGTTAACTTATCAACTATCACAAGAATGGCATTGTGTCCATGAGATGTGAGCGGCAACCCCACAACAAAATCCATAGAAATGACTTCCCACTTAGACATAGGAACATCATGTGGTTGTAGGAGGCCTTTCAAGTGATGGTGGTTGGCTTTCACTTGTTGACACTCTAGGCACTTGGCGACAAAATGGACTACATCGTGCTTCATGCCTACCTAGAAGAAAATATTCCTCATGTCTGCGTACATTTTCTTCACACTTGGATGTGCACAATAAAGTGCTCTATGGGCTTCCTTCAGTATGATGCTTAGAATATCCCCAACTTCGGGGATGTACATCCTTCCTTGATATCTTAATAGTCCATCTAATTCCACACTATATCCTTCATACTTTGGATCTAATTGCCTCCCACTCTGGAGGTTTGAAGGAACCTTTAAATACCAACTATCTCCAAGGAGTTGCGTCAACACACGTTCCCTCAAATTGACTTTTAAGGGTACCAACGAGAAGACACGTGGTCTCCTACTCAAGGCATCCGCGACCACATTCTCTTTTCCCTTGATATATGAAATACCAAAATCGTACTCACTCATGAACTCACTCGATGGCCTTTGCCTGGCATTCAGATCCCTTTGAGTGAAGAGATGTTTTAAACTTTGATGGTCCGTTTTGAGCTCAAAGTTTCACCCCACAAGATAGTGCCTCCAAAGTTTCAGAGCTAGCATTACAGCTGCCAACTCTAAATCATGAGTAGTGTAAAGCTCTTCGTGTTTCTTCAACTTCCTTGACGCATAAGCTATCACTCCTCCATCCTGCATTAGCACGGCCCCCAACCCTTGCTTCGAGGCATCCGTGCACACTGTGAAGTCCTTTTCCATATCCGACACTCGTAGAATTGGTGCACTAGTTAGTAACCTTTTAAGCTCGAAGAATGCACTATCAGATTCTTCATTCCAGTCATACCTGACCCCCTTGCACTGCAAAGTGGTGATGGGTTTCGCTATTTTAGAGAACCCTTCCACAAATATCCGATAATAACCTGCTAGCCCCATGAAGCATCTTACCTCATGAGCATTTTTTGGCACTGGTCATTCCATAATGGCCTTTACCTTTTCTGAGTCCACAGAGATTCCTTCGCCGGAAATGATATGACCTAAATAGTGAATTTATTTCTGGAAGAAGGAACACTTCGACAACTTCCCATACAATTTGTTCTCTCTAAGGCAGGACAACACCACTCGCAAGTGTTCCTCATGTTCTCTTTCGTTCTTGGAATAAATGAGAATGTCATCTAGAAAGACTTGTACAAAACAGTCTAAGTACTTCCAGAATACTCCATTCATGAGGCTCATGAATACTGTTGGCGCATTGGTCAATCCAAAAGGTACTACGACGAACTCGTAATGTCCAAACCGAGTTCGAAAGACAGTTTTAGGAATATCACCTTCCTTAATCCTTAACTAGTGATACCCTGATCGCAAATCAATTTTTGAGAATACCACTGCTCCTTTCATCTAATCGAAGAGATCATCTATTCATGGCATTGGGTACCTATTTTTCATTGTAGCACGGTTCAAGTCCCTGTAATCTATGCACAGTCGTAAGGAACCATCCTTCTTCTTCACAAAGATTACTAGTGCACCCCAAGGTGAGACACTAGGCCTTATTAGCCCTAAGTCGAGTAGCTCTCTCAACTGCATATGCAACTCACAAAGTTCTGGCACTGTCATCCGATACAAAGTCTTGGAAATTGGTTATGCACCAAGTTTTAGCTCAATAGTAAAATCAAGCTCCCTCTCAGGAGTTAACCCTGGTAACTCATTCGGAAAATCATATTTAAACTCTGACAATACTGGTTACTAATCTAAGGAGGGTCCTTTCCTTTCATTCACTGCTTCAACGACATAAAGTTGACACCCTTGCCTCATGCACCGTTTAACCTTCATAGTTGAGATAAAGTGTAGAGACACCCATCTCCGTACACCGTGGATCTCTACTGGTCTTCCTTCATCGTCGACACAAAGCACCCTTTTTGTGAAACAATCTACCAAAGCTCGATGAGCTTCTAACCAATCCATTCCAATGATTAGGTCATACATACCGAGAGCAGTGGCGTATACCTTCAACCTGGTAGTACACACTCCCAGGTATACTATACATTTATCGACGCTAGGTCCTGCCACTTGTTTTTCCTCCGAATCCATCTCGACTTGTTTAAATTCATCGTGCTTGTAGGCTGCCAACCCACTCTTTTCTAATGAAGATGGTGAAATGAAACTATCTGTAGCACCATAATCAAATAAAATCTTAACATTGATATGATTTAGCGTACATGATGACTCCACCACCGTGGATTGATGTTATGCCTGGCGATTATTAACTATTGCATAAATCTGGTGGTTGCCACTTGATCTTCCCATCGGGGCCTTTCCTTCTCTATGCACAAATCTTGATTGTAACTCTGGGAAGTCACGCTGGTAATGGGGTCCTCCACATCCCCAACAGGTAACACGAGATTGAACATGTGCATTGTTATGTGACTGTCTATGGAATGAGTTCCTTCCCCTGGAACCCTTGCCCCTACTAGCTGCTCCCTGAGATGGTCGTGGACCCGCCTGCGTCGTTGGTGATGAACGGGATGTTGCACTTGCTGCCATTGAAATCCCTGCAGCTATTGTCCTTGGTGCAACTCTATTACCATATGGAGGTGGCCTTGAGCCCCCTCCCTTGGGAAATGTCCTAGGGGTCTTCCTCACGAATCCAGGATGATGCGAAAAGGTCGGTCTTATACCTCCATTTAAGTTCATGTGTTCCTCTGCATAACGCACATTTTCCACTGCTTCTGCTACTGAAGACGGTTTCCACATCCACACCATAGCCCTTATCTTAGGGTTTAACCCATAGACAAAGCGTTCTGCCTATCGTTGGTCATTATCCATGTATGAAACATATTTGACCAATTCCATAAACCTGATCTCATATTCTTCTACAGTCTTGTTTCCCTGTACTAGAGCATGAAATTCTCCCACCTGTTGTTCCTCATAGTAATCTGGTAGATATTTCCTTCGGAACCTCTCCTCGAAAAGTTCCCAAGATACGGTGTCCAGGGTAAGATGTAGTTTCCTTTCTAGGTTTCCCCACCAGTTCAAGGCACTATCTCTCAACTGAAAAATCACTATCTTCGCCTTTGAAGTGGGCGCATAGTCTCTTAAGGCAAAACACCTTGTCATGCCTTCCAACCATGCCTCGACATGTTCACTGACACGACCCCTGACAAACTCCGGAAGTTTGATCTTCTGCAGTTCTCTAATGATGTATTCGGGTGGAGGTCCTCCCCCTGAATCCTTTGATGCTTCTGGATTACCCGTTCCAGATGGTGGGGGCTCCACTTCGATCCCTGCTAGTTGACGCCCCTTTAAAGTCACATTTATGGCCTCCAAAGAGCGCAGTATGAGAGCTAGTTCTGGCGATGGTGGTGGCGGTGCTGGTGGTCCCTACGACGATGCCCCTCTGCCTCGATTTCCTCGAGTCCTAACCATCCTGTATATTTTAATCTGCATCAACCAAAGTTGTCAGGTGAGTTCAAGGACATTTCACATTTGCGCAACGTTAAGCTAGAAAACAGGGTTAGGCATAAATGTTTTTTTACTTGTCTGTAAACAGACATTACTCTCTTTAGGGGAAGTGACTAGGTTAGGGTTAAAGCGTCTAAGCTTGATGTCTTCGCCTAAGAAAACTACTGACCCTCTCACCTATTAGTTATGCTAGCATTGTACCACACTCACCAATTTCTCTAACTTGCCTTCTTAGCTCACATAAAGCCCCCTCCCCCTTATCATGGTCTTAGACCTTAAACTCTTCGCTTAAAACTAATTAATTTGATCTTGTACATAATTAATCATTAAATATGTACTCAAGTATTAACTTATTTACTCACTATAATTAATTAATCAGTCTAATTAATTAATCACTAAAATCATTAGTTGTAATAAAATTTAAAATTTAAAAATCAAACCCATTTTAGACTTTACTCTAAAATAAAAAAAAATAAAAAAATTTAAATAATTCAAATAATTAACTTTACACTAAATAAAAACAATTAATTATTTAAAAAAATAATTAATTAACTTTACACTAAATTAAAAACAATTAATTAACTTTACACTATATTAAAAACAATTAATTATTTTAAAAATACATATATGATTATTTATTTTTTTATATCTGTGTTAAAAAATTTGTGTGCGTGGCGCTTAGGTGTTAGGCTCAGTCTAGTTTGGTCGTTGGTTGCCTTCTTTAGGTTAGGTTTTGCAGGTTTGTTTTTATTTTTTTTGTTTGCTCTTTTCTTTATTTGGAAGGTCTGGGTTCCATTCCCATCGACCACCATATCCTACGGCTCTTTTTTTTAATATAAATATTTTTTTTTAACATACTGTATAATACTAATTTTATTTTAGAAAAGTAAGTAAATAAAAAAAATTTAAGTAGATCTGCATATAAAAAAAAAAAACAATTTTTTTTTTTGAAAAGCTNTCTTCTATCTTTTATGAGGTTTCTTACAGGTTTTTTTTTTTACAAGTTCGCAGGTGAATAGGGGTTGGTTCTAAAGAAAGAAAATTCAGTTGTAGGTAGGCCCTTAAGGCTCCAGTGCTTCAAACCTGGATCTGATACCATGTGTAAGATCCTAGCTAACAGAACCTAAAACTTAATACATTTAAGCATAAAGTTTATAACATAATTTATTTGCGGTTTTAAATTCAACAACTAACAACTAACAGTTCATGGTTCAGCAAATTATAATTGAGCAACCTGATATACAAATCATATTATATAAAATTAAACATACACTGCTTAGTAAAATAATGAACCATTATATCGATAATGACATAAATACCTCTCAGTGATGTTGTTTGCCCAACTCCGTCTGTCCTCGTTGCTCTGCCCAAACTCTTCCCAAAATCAAATCTTTCCTCCCTGCCAGCTAGGAACAGAGCCTATTCGGCTCCCTAGCTCCAAGATTCCGTGAGGATTCCTGGCCCCCGAGCCCAAAACTCCTAGCAACTGATGCTCCCCTGTAACAGTCCAACAAATTCCTCTAGCTTAAGACCAGAAAATGCAGTTTTCCAATACCTCCCTTGGAAAAATGCTCCAATACAATCCCCCCTCTTCCCCAAAAAAACTCCCCCTCTCGAATGTCTTTGCCCCCTCATATGCCCCCGTCCATTCACCGCCTCTCCATTCGATTCCAACCACCTTATCCCTCCATTCAATGCCAACCATGCCTCAATACGTTAAGTTTTCTATTAAATAAATTAAAATATATTAAACTTTAATTCGTTACCCAAACATTAAATGAGTTAATTAATTAATTAATTAATCAATATACATCAAACAATAAATAAATAATTAATTAATATTATTAATAAATATTCATTATTTAACTAAAATATATTAGGACAGTTAATTATTTAATTAATTAAACTTAGCAAACCTTAAGCAATTATTTAACTAGGATTGTTACATCCCTCTCATGTGTGGTGCTTCCCTTCTAATTTCCCCACTCTCCTTCTCCATGTTCTACTTCTCCCTCTCCCTCAATTATTTCCTAATGCATCTCTCCACAATAGCACCTCCCTAACCTATCTTTTCCTCACATGTGTCCCCTATTCTCCCTTAATCACCCTCTAGTGTGCCTCCTCCCTAAATTTAGGGTGCAACTCTCCTTTACTACAACTTCTATATTCTCTTCAACTCTCCCACATGTGCACTTAACCCTTTCTCTCCTCGCCATGCACATTATTGACTCATGTTTTCCCCTCCATGTGCCTTACCTCCCTAATTTTCCTTCTTTATCCACATATGTGCCTCATAATGCTTTATTGGGAAGTGCACTCTCAAAGGCCTATATATTGGAGTGTTAGCTTCATTATTCATGGTCATATTTTTGCAGCAACAAAATACATATTGTCTTTATCTCTCCTCTCATTTTTCTTCTAGTCTAGCTACTCTCTCTTTGTGCGAGGATAACCATTGTACCATTTTTTTGATTGTCTATTGTGTTGCAATCATCCTTCTGGTGAGCCATTAATAAAGAAGTGTTTTTCTTGTATCGAGCTTTCATTCTTGTCTGTTTTGTGTTCTTACTTTATGCATTTAATTAGTACTTCATAGCCTCTTATTGTGATTAGTTTCGATCTTTTAAGTGGTTTTCTCTTCATTTTCTATCCATATTTTTCACGCTAACACTGCAGGATCCCTCCAAGCAAATTATACTATATTTTCCTAACATCTTGAGCGATTGTTTACATGTTGTCCAAGACAAATTGGTTGTTTTTTTTGTGTTTATTTTTGCAAAAAATCATATACAAATTAGTAGTGAGGTACTTAGGGACTCCCCTCTGAGGTTGGCACGCACTGGACCAAATGGAGAGGAGGTTTGTTGGTGACATGTAGGGCATTCAGTCCTTGAATAAGCCCATTTTTAATTTTTGATTTTACATTATATCATATCTGATTGGAGGGTGAAAAAGTGTGCTAACAAATTGGCATCATTGTCAGGGAACGCAAACCTTGGTGGCAACGACATGGGTGAGTTCTTACTTTCATTTATATATTATTTTTTATCTCACTTGGAGACTCATAATACAGGGACGATTTCATAGGGAAACTTATGTAGATCATCCTAGTTTGATCCCTCTCAAGGAGTATTTCCATCCCTCAATGAGTCGGAGCACTTGTTTTGAAATAGTTCTTTCATCACACACAACGTTAGTCCAACTTTGATGGTTTCTACTGTTGCTCTATCGTTGGTTCAGGTAACTCTTCCTTTCGTAACTACTAGTAGCAATGTGGTAGGTACTTCGGTAACTTAGGTATCATCTCGCTCTACCCCATCATCACTTGCTTCAAGTGTTTCAAGATTTACTTCTTAAATGGTAGGTCAAAGAGTTAGCTTTCAATTGACTTGTTTTTCTCCTTTGAATATAATTGCAATTTAGAGGAAACCTGATGATATGCCTATGGGAAATTATGGTGAAAAGCTTCCTAAGTTTGCAGGAAATAATGGTGTCTCTGCAAATGATCATATAGATGCTTTCCTAAAGGTCATTGAGGAATTAGTGGAAGAGAATGAGGACATTGTCATGAAGATTTTTGTGCAGACTTTGGATGTAACATCCCCACTATAATCTTCGGTTTAATTTATGCTTAATGTAGATACAAAGTGTGGTTGTGGCCAAAGCGATGTAATATGCGAATTCTATTTCGATGTTTAATAATAAAATGTGATTCCAGCTACTAAGGGGACATGGACCAAAGATGGGGGTGAAATTAATCTAGAAGAGAGGGGAGTGTCTAGGATAATTACC
>ML818827.1:94623-107091 GCA_009831015.1 Picea engelmannii
TTAAATGTTCAAGTACAAGATGATTCAAAATGAAAATGTCTCCTTGGTATATATAGGAGACTAGGAGTTATAATTACAAATAATGGCCTAAAGCCGACATAATTAAAATAACATTACTAATCTAAATTACAACTAATGGCCTAGAGCCGACATGAATAAAATAGCATTACTAATCTAATATGCCCCAATTAAGGGGTAATGATCCAATATTAGGGCTTAACACCTTTTCATTTATGATTGAGTGTTCTGAAATCTAATCATTGAATACATGTAAGAGGGTGGGTATCATTAGTCACATCCCAAAGCTATTGGGCACATGGGGGTTGATTAAAATCAGATTAGGGAAGAGTGCGAGTCAAGAAATCAAGCTAAAGGAGAGGAAATTTGTATGGGTTGGTATAACAGTTTTACACATTGAGTTTTTTTGCATGAGGAGAAAGTAGAGAGAAAGAAAGAGAGTTTGGAGCTGGTTCAGCCATGGAGGACGAATTATAGAGAAATATGGATCATATTAGAATGTAATTGGAGATGGAAATTGAAGAAACAGGTTGTCAGGCATGAAGAGTGAACTCCTGCGTGATTTTCACTGTAACAACAAGTGTTTGTTATTGGTTTGCTGGTAGTTTTCCTACAAGCAAATTCCCTTGAGTTCCTAGTTAAGATATTTTGGGTTACATGTGCCAGAGAGACCCCGATAAACAAATGGGATGCCCGAGGGACTGAGATCAGTGAAGGGGTACATTCCTTGGGTTAGGCAGGTCAAGAGGAAGAGAGCTGGTGAAAAATTCGAGATCGTTGTAGGAGAATATCAGTTGGGTTTTTTTTTTTTATGAGCTGTGAGTGGACTGTGAGAGACCACCCTCTTTTATGGATTACTAGCCTCAGCTCGAGGGTGACTGGCTGTTGAGATTTGGAACAGTCACTCTATGGTTGGGTGGAACGTTCGTCCCAAGCAGTTGGTTGCACAACTCTTGTTTAAAGATAAGTGTTTTATCTTGTTGTTGAGTTATTTACATGTGTTATTGTTGTGCATGAACTCTGTGCAAATGAGAATGATTTACATGTTGTTGTAATGAGTTGTTTAGCTGCATTTCATGTTGATTATTAGCATGTTGTAGATGCTTCTATATATGGTTTTATACAATAGTTAAATCTGTTTCAATTCATAGTTGAAAGCTACAGGAAATTAGTTAACTATAAATGAATTAATTAATTAGCAGAAATTTCGTTTTTATGAGTATTTTGCACCATAATGTCCCTCGGTTGGGTTGGGGGATGCTACATTATGGTATCAGAGTGCCTAGTTCAAACACCAGACTTGTATGGGCCAAGATGGTTGTGAATTCGTGAAAAAATGTTGTTGCATATTTTGTTTGTGACAGATTTCAGGAAAAACGAAGAATTTAGAGAGAAATCCCCAAATCTGTGAGCAAAATCTGAGTCTAAATGACTTCAAACTATTTAATAGGGTTAAGGGAGCCAAGCAGTAAACTTTTAGATCGAAATTCAACCTAGAATGGTCGAAATTTTAGTTTTAATGGCCACCTGTAGAGTTACATGCAGTTTGGTGAATCGACGATCGAGATCTCTTTTGATCTCTAGATAGACGAACAAGATTCTCTATGATAAATTTAAAAAATTGTAAAGGTTCGTTTGTTTGGTAAGTTGATCAAATCAGCGACCGAGATTCAATTTTAGCATTTGGAATTTGAAGGAGATCGATGATCCATATTCTCCTGAATTGTATTCAAAATTTTCTAAGTGTGAGGTTCAACAGTAGAATCCACCGACAACCGATGGTTAGATCAGTGAGTTTGGAGAAGTGTTGGAAATTCTCCAAGAGAAAACGTCGATGTTAGACGGCTAATGGATGGGCTTCAAAGAGTTGGAAAAAATTGATACAATCAATGACCAAGATTCATTTCAGTGGTTGTGAAATGGATGAGATGGACGGTCTAGATCAATTGGAAAAATGTCAAAAAATTGTTAGGTGTTAAAGTTCACCAAGCGAAATTGTTGACGGTCGATGGTCAGGTCTGCTGAAAGGGAAAAGAGTTTGGTTCGTGCATTATACATCTCTTACTGTCGATGTCCAATGGTTGGGGGTTGGCCGAATCCACCGAAGTGTTATCAAACGTCAATAGAAATCGTCGATGACCGATGGGTCAATGGTCGAGGGTCGACCGATTCGGCGAACTGTTGTAAATCAAGCAAGAGAAGTCGTTGATGGCCAATGAGTAGGTGGTTGGGCATCGGCTAATTCATCAATTTTTTAGGGTCATCTAAGAGAATCGGTCGACGATTGATGGAGGGAAAAGGATGATGACTTGCCATGCCACGTCAACATCCATGTGTCATGCCACATCAACAATTTCCACGACATCCAACATAAGTGGTCGATGGACGATAATCAAGTCGATAGATTTGGGAAAGTGTATTCAATAGTCATCGAGGATCACCGATTGGTGATGGTCAATGGTTAAATCGATTGATTTAAGAGTTGTGCGCAAATCAGTTGTCGGGGAGTTGGGTCTACGGCCGAGGGTGGGATCAGAACTTTGGGAAAAACGTTTTGCGCGTCCAAAGGAAAGTGTCGATCATCGATGGTCGATAGAGTCATATCAACGATTATTGTTTCTATTGATTTGAGATTAATGTTTCAGATTTAAAGGACTATTACATTAGTAAAACAATAAATTTTGTATGAAATTTTTCGGATTTTTTGGAATTTTGAAGGTCATTAACTTGCAGGGCATTTTTGAGGCCCTAAACAACGTTTTTAGCAAGTCAAAACCCACGATAATGCAGTATACCAATATTCAATTTGTCTCTGCAAATCAAATAAAAGAACTCGAAGATAGATATCCAACGAGTTAAATGGTTCGCAAAATGAAGCGCGTATGAGAAGCTACAACCAAAACAATGAGGGTAAACGTTTGGCACCAATTTCACTTCGAGAGGGCATAACTCCATTCTCAGAAGTTCATTCGGGACATAGGAGCAGTCGGTGGAAATATTATGCCCCATAGAAGCTAGTGGTGGAGTCATATTTTGGTTATGGGTACCTGAAAATGTGAAGGAAGAGAAATAAGATACATGTAGCAAGCAGGGGTAAATTGGGTAAAACAACCTAAACTTCTCTGGACCATAATTTTCAACTCGGAACTCAGATTTGAGAAAATAAAGAGTCTTTGGAAAGGTATTGAGGAGTAGAAGACATTTTTCAACCCAGAATTTTGAGTTGATAAATGTAAATTATCAGAAATTAATAAATATATTTCTGTAGCAGTAAAAGGGTGGAAATTGCATCATGTAATTGTTGTAACTTTTCGCTCAAAATTTAGTTTGAGGCATGGTTACAATCGTTGGAAATATGTTTGAGAGAGGAATGCATTAAGAGAATCAAAATTTGAATTGGTGCAATGTTTTCTTCATAAATTGGTGAAGAAACAACTTGTATTCTAATGGAATGAATGTTTTATGTTATGCATGTTTGTAACAGTGATTATCGCATGCACATTTCTTGTAGAATTAGAGGTACATAAAGCGACTTTAGTTTGTATATGAGGACTGAAATGATGGAATATGATCAGGGATCTTACATCCATGAGGAAGAGATCATAGGTCTTCATTTCAGCATGGGGAACACTGAGACAAAGTCAAATGGAAGAAGATATAGGCAAGATCTTGTCACTATGAGAAGCATGTGTAGAGAAGTGCAGAGCTATAGAGTTGATAATGAAAGGATTATGAAGCCTTGGGAAAAGATACTTCAGAGCTTGATCATGTTGCATAATAAAGTCAACGAGGACTCTAGCACCAAGCAAGCATCTAGTGCTAGACAAGTGTCATCATCAAGATCTCATAGCAAAAGGGATGATCATGGAAATGATAGGAAGTCAAGAAGCATGAGTCGACACCATCATTCTCCAAAGCAATCCATTAGAAGGACTCATGCAACTTCAGGACCAGGGAGAAGCTCAAGTGTGTCTTATGTTCGGAGGAAAAGGAGAAGTTATGAGGAAGACACCTTGTAGGGTGAGCTCAAGAATATCAAGTAATAAACTTTCAATGGTGAGCACATGAAAGGAGAAGAGGTCGAGGCCTGACTGTTGGAAATAAAGAAATATTTTCAGCTACATGATTACCCCTCCTGGATAGAAGCTATAATTTACACCTACCATTTTCAAGGAAAGGAAACCATGTGATGGGATCATCTTAAGAAAACCAAGAACCTTGATGAGAAGATTATCTCATGGAGGCAGTTCAAAGGATATTTCCAAGAGAAATATTTTCCTGAGCATTACTATGAAAAGAAGATGAAAGAGTTATTTGAACTCAAGTTGGGAACCATGACAATGGAGGAATATGACAAAAGGTTCTTTGAATTTTTGAAGTATGTTGACTTCATCAAGGATGAGAAGGTCAAAATCCAAAGGTTTCTAAGTGGTTTAGCCTTCCTTCTATAGTGACAAGATACAATATGATAATCCCAATACTTTGGAGGAAACCATAAGGAGAGCAAGACATCTTTATGGTTTCCAAAAAGATTGAAATGATAAGATGAAAGAAAGGCAGAAAGGTTTTAATCCACCCTTTTTTAGGAATAATTCTCAGGCAAATAAGCAAGGTCAGTCATCCCAAAATGAACACAAGACTGTGAAGTCTTTTAGGAAAAATCCAAGGAAACAACATGTTCAATGTTGGGGATGTGAGCGAAATCACTTATATAGGGACTGCCTTCACAAAGGAGAAATAATGAGAACTATCCAAAACATTCAGTAGGCTGAAACAATGGAAGACATGGGAGGAAGCATGCCAAGGATTTATGCAACCTTAAACAACAAGCAATTTGAATATCAATCCCCCGTGATTGAAGTGGAAGGTAAGATTGATAACCATCCCATAACAATTTTTATTGATTCTAGAGCTAGCCATAGTTACATAAATGCTAACATTGTTGAAATATTTCACTTGCAACAAAGTAAGCATAAGAAATCTTGGTTAGTTCAATTAACCACAGGAGCTAAGAGAAAGATCAACGAGTCGGTTAAATATTGTCTAATAGACATGAATGGGCTCAATACAAAGGTAGATGTAAGCATCATACCATTGGGTTCATATGATTGTCTAGTTGGCATGGATTGCTTCGAAAAACACCATGATGTCCTAGACTATTACAACAAGACAATCACATTTCTTGATGAATAAGGGAAACAAGGAAAGATTCAAGGCATTCCAAGAGTTGTAGTTGTTAGAGAGATTTTAGCTATGTAGTTAAATAAGAGTTTCAAGAAGAGATGTCAGATTTTTGCAGCCCATATAGAAGAGGCAGCCAAAAATAAAGTGGAAAGCATTGAAGACCATCCGGTATTAAAGTATTTTTAAGATTTTTTTAGATAAATTTTGGGATTTCCACAAAAGAGATACATTGATTTCTCTATTGATTTGGTGCCAAGAGTTACCCCAGTGTCCAAGACACCTTACAGAATGGGCACACCAGAATTCAAGGAGTTGCAGATGCAGCTTGAAGAGTTGTTAAAGAAGGGTTATATACACCCAAGTGTGTCACCTTGGTGAGTCCCAGTTATTTTTGTGAAGAAGAAATATGGAACCTTAAGGCTGTGTATTGATTTCAGACAGCTTAACAAGGTCACCATAAAGAACAAGTATCATTTTCCAAGAATTGATGATTTATTTGATCAGCTGAAAGGTGCAAGAATATTTTCGAAGGTTGACATGAGATCAGGTTATCATCAAGTAAGGATAAAAGAAGAAGACATTAGCAAGACCACATTCAGGACAAGATATGGGCATTATGAATTCACGGTAGTGCCATTTGGACTATCAAATGCCCCAACAGTCTTTATGTGTTTGATGAATAGAGTGTTCAGAGAGTATATGGATAAGTTTGTAATTGTGTTCCTAGATGATATATTCATTTACTCTAAGTCAGAAGAGGAACTTGATCAACATTTAAGAATGGTGTTACAAGTTTTAAGAAAGAATAAATTGTATATTAAGCTAAGTAAGTGCATATTTTATCAAAAGAATATTCATTACTTGGGGAATATAATTTCAATAGATGGGATAGAAATTGATCCTAAAAAGATAGAGACCATTAGATGATGGTCAACACCAAAGAATGTCACAAAGGTTAAATTATTCATGGGTCTTTCCGGTTATTACCGAAGATTCATAAAAGGATTATCAAAGATTGCAAGTCTAATCACTTCTTTGCAAAAGAAGGGAGTGAAATTTGACTGGACTTCCAAGTGTGAAGAAAGTTTTCAATAGTTGAAGGAAATATTGACAAGTGCACCCATATTGAAGATTACAGATCCAAATGAAGATTTTGTTGTGTGCATCGATGCATGCAAGGAAGGGTTCGGTGGATTCCCCAATCAAAAAGATCATGTGGTATGCTATGAATCCATAAAATTAAAGGAGCATGAAAGGAATTATGCTACCCATGATCTAGAGTTAGAAGCAATTGTACATGCATTAAAAATGTGGAGGAATTACCTCATGAGTAAGAAATTTGTGCTAAGGACAGGCCATTGTGGTTTGAAGCATTTGTTTGGACAACCAACACTAAATTCCAGAAAAACTAGATGGATCGAATTTTTGAGTGAATATGAATTTGAAATTAAGCACATAAAGGGAAAGGAAAATAAAGTGGTTGATTCACTCAGTAGGAGAACTCGTGAAGTGCATATTGCAACCATTAGCAAATCTGAAAGACAAAATTGTTGCAGAAGCAAATTCAAAGAAGAATTATTTAAAAATAAAATAGACATTACAACAAGGTAATTTTTGGTAGAAATTTAATTCTTATGAGATGAAAGAAAATGGGATTCTCATGTACAAAGGAAAAGTATATGTGTCGAATTCTAGTGAGATGAAAAATGCAGTTTTGAAGAAAATGCACAATGTGCCATTTGTCGAGCACCCTGGATATCAGAAAATAATTGTAGTTGTAAGAAGCCAATATATTTTTCCATGAATGAAGAAAGAAGTGGCTAATTATATAGCCAAATGTCTAGAATGTCAAAAAGTAAAGACAAAACAGAGACACCCAACAGATTTGCTATAGCCATTTCCCATTCCGAAATGGAAGTGGGAAGTTGTCACGGTTGATTTTATTATTAAGTTTCCCAGAATAGTGAAGCAACATGATTCCATCATGGTGGGGGTGGATAAATTGACTAAAGAAGCACATTTTATTCCTATGAAAACTACACACAAGGAAACAAATATTACAGATATCTAAATGAAGGAATTTGTTAGGTTACATGGAATACCTAAGGCAATAGTTTCATATAGAGATCCAAAGTTCACATCCAGTTTTTGGAAGGGTTTGTTCAAGGGCTTTGGAACAAATTTGAATCTCAGTACAATGTATCATATAGAGTCAGATTGGAAAACAGAGAGGACTAACAGGATAATTGAGGACATGCTTAGAATGTATGTGATGGATCAGCCATCAAAATGGGAGGATTACATCCACTTAGTGGAATTTGCCTGCAATAATGGGTATCAGGCCTCATTGAAAATGAGTTCATTTGAGGCATTGTATGGCAAGAAATGTAACACACTAGTGAGTTGGGATAATCCAACAGACAGAGAAATTGTTGGGCCAGATGTATCAAAGGAAATGGAAGAGTAGATGACAAGGATAAAACATAATTTAAAGGCTTCCTAGAATAAGAAGAAAATTTATACCAAAAAGAATAGAGTGTTTAAAGATTTTAAAGTGGGTGAACATGTGTTTTTAAATGTGAAGGCAAAAAGGAGTTTGCTAAGATTAGGAAGTTGCCCAAAGTTGGCAGCAAGATATTGTGGAACTTTTGAAATATTAGAAAAGATAGGGTCAGTTGCATACATGCTAGCATTTCCTTCATCCATGAGAGTGCATAATGTATTTCATGTGTCATTTTTAAAGAAATATGCACATGAACCTAACCACATAATTGATTAGAATGTGATCCAAGTGGAGCATGAAGGGGATTTCCAGGTGGAACCAGTTCGCATTTTGGACCAGAAAGTCAAAGTTCTTAGGAACAAGGCCATATGGTTGGTAAAATCTTAATGAACCTACTACGATCTTGAATATGCTACATGGGATCATGAAGAAAACATGTGAGCAGTGTACCCGTAATTTTTTGACAATTTTGAAGAAGACAGAATGCAAGACTCTGTTTTGAGTAGCTAGAGTTTTGGAACCACATCTTAGAGTCCTAGTCAACTATGTTAGGGACCTTGATAAAAGAATGGTTCATTCCTTAGGTTAGCCTTGATAAATGGATGGTACATCCCTTAGGTTATCCGTGATAAACGAATGGTGCATTCCTTCGGTCGATGAGTTGAGAGGAACATGAGATTTTGGTTGGGACTGTTGTTGGAGTTGTAAAATTGCAGAATTTTATTTTCTAAGTATTGTAATGTAAATTTTCATATATGTATATTGGAATAATGTGCACCGAGGACGACGCACAATTGTAGGGGAGGGGGAATGTAACATCCCCACTATAATCCCCAGTTTAATTTATGTTTAATGTAGATATAATGTATGGTTGCGGCCAAAGCGATGTAATATGTGAATTGTATTTCAATGTTTAATAATAAAATGTGATGTCAGCTGCTAAGGGGACATGTACAAGAGATGGAAGTTGAAATTAATCCACAAGAGGGGAGTGTATAGGATAATTTCCAAGAAGGTTTCAAAGGGGAATTACCCATGTATATTAATTCAACCCAATTTCCTAAATTTTCTATTTGTATATGAATCTTGTCATTTCTGATTGAGTGTTCCCAAAGGAAATCATTGAATACATGTAAGAGGGTGGGTGTGAGTAGTAACATCCCAAATTTATTAGACACATGGGGGTTGAGTACAATCAGCTTGGGGAAGAGTGTGAGTCAAGCAAGCAAGAAAGCCAAAGGAGAGGAAATTTGTATGGGATGGGACAACAGTTTTACACATTGATTTTTTGTGCATGAGGAGAAAGGAGAGAGAAAGAAAGAAATCTTGGAGTTGGTGTAGCCATGGAGAGTGAATTCTAGAGAAATTTGGAGCATATTGGAGTGTAATTGGAGCTAGAAATTGAAGAACAAGTCACTTCCGGCCAGATCCATTGACGGATGGGACGTTTTCCAGACCAAATTCACCAAAATATGGAGGGATAATCATGATCATGCTCTTTTACTCATAAAATTTTCTAATATTAAAATAAAGAGAATGAAACTGTCAATGGATTTAATACTCATTTTTCCAAAGATTATCATAGAATTATTTCTACTATAATACCTAATGTTGCTTTTGCTTTGATTTCTTATCTGGAGAAATTTGACGGAATTCTCAATGTGCTTCTCAGGAAAAAGGAACCCCAGACTTTGGATGATTCTTTCAATGAGGCGATAACGACCGAGAAACACCTTATGTCATCTCATAAGATGCAAGGACCCCTTTCACAATTTCTTGACCCACAGGGTAGGAGGACCTCAAACCCACCTGTGCCACCACTATTGGAACCTAATAAAGAGGAAGAGACAACCAAAGATGCATCTTTTGGATTATGGAATGATCTAAGTAAAAAGGTAGTAAAGATTGAGAAAATGTTACAAAACCAACCTATTATTACACCTCCAAATCCTTTTCAACAGAAAAAACCCTTTCAGTATGCCAAGAATCCTGATGAGCATAAACCCCCAATGCAAACATATAGTACCAAGTACCTTGATCATGCCTCAACCAACATGTATTGTCGAGTGTGTAAACTTGTTCATAGTGAAGCATCATGTGTTGTTTTCACTCAAGTTGTGTATCTGTTCAAGCAAGGAGATGACCAATCTGACAGACATGAGAACACTCTCATTGTTGTGTTTGATTTTAATGACATGGATAAGCCTCACACCTTTCAATTGTCTAATGTTGGAAAGGTAAGGACTCATATTTATTTTCATATAGATTCTAATATTTTTCAATCCTTGCAAGAGGAGATGCAGTCAGTTCACACTCGACAGGTTGTCTCGGAGGATATTGAAAGGGCAAATGCAGTTGGCGCAGATATGGTGGAAAATATTACCAAGCAATATGGACGTAGGGGTAAATCCCTAGTTCCAACATTGCCTAGAGGTGAGACTTCAATAGCCTAGGTAAGTAAGAATGACCCTCCTTTGTTACCTCTTCCAATTTATCTTGAGTCTTCTAGTTTTTCTTTAGAAAGTGAGCATGCGAAAATTAAGATTCTTGTTCCTTTGAAAGAATTATTTTGCATGCCTACTCATGAAGAATCCATTACTATATTTCTTTGAACCATGGAAATTATTAACCATATAGATAATAATCCTCAAGTCTTCCTTGGTATCAATAGGTCTATTAGTTCTCCCACTCCTTTCTATATTTCATTGCTAGTAAATGGTTTGATTTTGAGAAATTGTATGTTGGATTCCAGAGGATCAACTAACATTATGACTCTTGAAGTTATGAATGAGCTTGGATTATAGATAAAAAAAACATATAGGAACGTACAAGCAGTGGATGTGAGGGAGGTTCCTTGTTGCGATATCATCAAATATATTCAGGTATGTTTGCGTGCATGTCCAAAGAAATGTTGACTATGGATGTTGTTTTCATTGATTGTCTTGTGCAGTGGGGTATGCTTATTTCTAGGAAGTGGGATGTAGAAGAAGGGGGCACTATTCAGATGGATTTATCCTATGCAAACATTCCAATTTCCCTCGTGGAGAAGGTAATATTATACAGGGAACAGAGGATGCTACATCATGTTGAGGGCTTGCACATTGGAGATGATGATCCACTTTACCCAGATATGCAAGATCCAGAATTAAGAACATATATGATCACATATTTTCTAAAGGTGCCTTTGCCATTTATACCAGATCATGAGAACATTAGTTTGTGGACTATGAACTTTGATGGGGCTCAGGTAGACATGGATTATGGGTAGGGGTTGTCCTCACTTCCCCTTCAGGTGTGACTTATCCATTTTATTCTTGTTTAGAATTTGATTGCACTAAAAATATGGTGGAATATGAATCCTTGTTGTTAGGACTACATAAGGCCAGGAAGATGGGGTTAAACTGTTGAAGGTGGAAGGAGATTTTGAGCTTGTGGTTAGTCAGGTAAAAATGCAATGTGAAGCTTGGAATCAATGACTAAAGAGGTATAGAAATGTGGTTTGGGATGAAATTGAATATTATGATGCATTTAATATCTCTCATGTGGATAGGACTTTGAATAAAATGGTTGATTATTTGGCAATGGTTGCTACTCTATTTAAACCATGGCTTACTAATCCTTACATTACATGGATGGTTGAAGTCTCTTTTCTCCCTTTTGTTTTAAACAATATAGGCTCATGACAAGTATTTGAGTATGATAGGCATATCTTGAATTATTTAAATTGTGCTAATGAGTTTACTAATAGTGTCATTGATGAGATTCAAGATGGTGAAGAGGTTCCCATGATTCAACTTAAGAGAAAAAAAAAAATCCTAAGGGTTTAGTTCCATTGGAAACTTTATTTGATAGATATGATATGTTTTTTAGAAATTTTCCACCCTCTAATAAGATCCTATATACTGTAAAATCAACAATGAAAAAGGGGCTAATTCAAGGAGTGAATTCCCTACGTGTCACCGAAAAACATCCTCTTCATTCGGGTTGGTCTGTTCCAACCTCGAGGGGGGATCCCCTAGGTACCTCACTGCTAATTTGGATTTGATTTCTTGCAAAATAAACATAAAAAAAGAAGCCAATTTGTCTTGGACAGCGTGTAAACAATCACCCCAAACGTTAGGAAAATATAGTATAATTTGCTTGGAAAGATCCTATAGTGTTAGTGTGACAAAGATGGATAGAAAAGGAATAGAAAACAACTTAAAAGATAAAAAAATAATCACAATAAGAGGCTATGAACTACTAAATCAATGCACGAAGTAAGAACACAATACCGATAAGAATGAAATCTCGATACAAGCACACCACTTCTTTATTAATGGCTCGCCAAAGGGCTGATTGCACCATAGTAGACAAGAAAAAAATCGGTACAATGGTTATCCTTGCATAAAGAGAGAGTAGCTAGACTATAAAAATAATGAGATAAGAGAGAGACAACATGTATGTTGATGTTGCAAAAATTTGACCCTGGATAATGAAGCTAACACTCCATTATATATGCCCTTGAGGGCGCACTTCCCAATAAAGTACTATGAAGCGCATATGTGGATAAAGAAGGAAAATTAGGGAGGTAAGGCACATGAAGGGGAAAATTTGAGTGAGTAATGTGCATGGGGAGGAGATAAAGGGTTAAGTGCACATGTGGGAGAGTTGAAGAGAAGATAGAAGGCATGGTAAATGAGAGTTTCTCCCTAAATTTTAGGGAGGAGGCACACTAGAGGGTAAGGGAGAATAGGGGACATGTGTGTGAGGAAAAGAGATTT
>ML818828.1:0-49671 GCA_009831015.1 Picea engelmannii
TCCAAACTTATATTATTCCTCTAGTATACCCTCTTCTTGCATCCTCAGTCCCTTCTTTCCCTATTCATCACTTCCTTCACTCTCTCTTGTTCTCATACTATCCTCTTGTCATCCCTCAGTTCCCCTATGTGCGTGAAACCCTTTAGTCATCAGATTCCATTATCATCATGTGCCTGTCACACAATAACATTTTTATCCATGTACCTAATAATTTCAAGAACCTCTTGTGCGAACCTTTGAACATTCCCTTTCTACAACACTGTATGATTGAATGCAATCTACTGCAAACTTTGTAATATATCCTCCTAATATGATGTCCAACCAAAAATCCACTGCATGATTAGTTGGGTTACTTAAAAAATTCATTTGTCTTACCAATTCAGGAGTCCAGTTAATTGACATTGTTTCCCTAAACCTTCCAGTTTTCTCAACTAATATTTTTAGCCACTGAGTCAGAATAATTGGAAATTTTCCAAAGAAAGTTTCATGCAGATATGTGTACACATAGATTTGCATCCATTGCTTGTCACTCATCTGAGGATTCATGTTCTCTTTTTGTGAAAACTCTCGTTCCTTTCTGTCCAACCACTCTGATATATCTTTCTTAGTCAACATCCAAAACATTCCCTTAATAAAAAATTCCAGGTCCCAACAACAAAACAATTTGTTGGCGTTATACGTAGGTTGTAAGAACCTAGGTTCGAGTTATATTTTACCAACAAAACCCACCATACACCATCCCTTTCGACAACACCTTCTTGCACAGATGAAGTCTCACTCGAGGTATCTATTGGGACTGGGAGAACCAGGATTTTGTAATATTGAGGGAATGGGAGGTGGCTATCTTGTTCATTATTCTTTATAGTTTCTATGTGCAATATTTTTCCCTTGTTCCTTATTAACTACTTAGTGATTAGATTCATACTATCATGTTATTCCAGATAAAAATATATTTCATTATAGTAACAGTTATAAATATTTCTCCATGTTTAACCATAAAACAAATCTATCTACAATGCATTCAAACATAATTCACAAGCAAACATATAAAAGATAGTCAGCACAAGATTTGGTATCATCTCTTTGAAATTCCTTTATTCATTCTTCTCATCAACATATTGTCACATTCAAGAACTCTAGAACCCAATCATGTAGAGGAACCAGAGTTGAACCAACTACACAGGGAACCAATCATATTGAGGAACCCCTATTCTCCTAACCTATTACATATTTATACAGAAATCTAGGGCTGAAAACCATAATTTTTTCATCCCAAAAATACCCCTTTAAAATACATACTTCCCTTAGCTAACTAATTGTTCGCGTTACGTTTCTCTCTGCATGTTTATTTTATGTTGTTCTTCTATTTCTAGAATGTCAATTTGTCATCCTTCTGTTGTGATTTATTCTCTCTCTTTCTTTCTTTATCCATTTTCATCTTTATTCTTTTGTTTGCGTGTTGTATTCCTCTTGCACACTTTCCTCCTTCTGTGCATTGTCCTCTTGGATGTGCCTTAGCTATGCACTCCCTAGATTTCCTTCTTATTATATGCACTTTTCCTACTATCAAAAATGCAAAATTGTTTCCAAATCTTCATGTCCAACATCGTCCTAGCATCCTGGTATTTAACATAGCCCGATATCCATCTAGGGGTTGGTTTTTGAATTCCTTACCCCTCAATTGTGATTAGGTTTTTGGACTAACAAAATATAAGAGTGCATGTAAAACACCCAACCCCTTAAGAACCCTTTTAAGGGATGGGATACAAATTTTTCACTTTCCTATAGCTTCTTTGAGTTCCTCGAAAAGAGGTACCATTTCCTTCTTCTCTATGAGATCTTTCCAACGACTAGAATCTCGTCCAAAATCAAGTTCTGGTTCTATAGTTAAGGTCTTCTGAAGTTTTTGGGGTGTCATTGGCCAATAGCCACCCCTTCACCACATGGCATCCATGTGGCTTCAATTTCCCCGTATCATCCAACATGGCACGGTCGCGGCCTCGATTGTCATCTTTTGTAAATGACATGGTCGTGGAAAAAGGGTTTACAGAGGAAAATCTATGTCGAGTTGTCATGGGATTATCCGCTCACAGAACCTTAGTGATTCTTGTTTTTTCCTTTTTACCTTACCATACAACCAACACTGGAACCTGGTCCTTTGAAATTCATCCTTTCCACACTCGTTTTTACAGCGTTGAAGCTTGCTGGAGACCCAAAGTCCCGAAGCCTCTCTCTACTCCAGAAGCTACGGTGTAGCTATGCCCACCTTTTGATCTAACAGTTAAATTTACCCACACTTAACCAATCACTTGGAATTGACTATAGTGGTGGGGTCACACACCTAATTCATGACCAATCCCATGATGCCATGTGGATCCATCCAAATATACCACATTACCATGATGCACGTGGGCCCGTCCTATCGGAGCTCGACACTACAAAAGGGAAACTTTGGCGCTTCGATATGTCGACGTTTCACCTCTTTAACCACTTTTCTCTATTTGAGAATCCCCCAAATTTCTCAACACCAGAGTCCTACCATGTGGCTTCGACCCTTTTTAGAGCTTGCATCTTAGCAATCCAAACACCCAGAGTTTCGAAGTCCTGAACTCTCGGAGTGGTTCCCTTTTGCATATGTGGCATTCTACACGGGTGTCCCTACTACGATATGCCACCTAGAAGATACATGGCGATGTTTCCACATTGACACGTGGTACCCATCTCTCCAAATCTATACCATATATGATAAATTAGTAGGACACGTGTTGACATGTGGTGGCTCTGTCACACGGTCGAACTCCATTGTGTACTTTGTCCACATCATTTGTTGTCATCACTATGACCTTCAATGCTTTGAGAAAACTCCACACCTTGCATCCTGAATCAACCAAAGTGGGGTTTAGATGGAGATCCGAATAATGATCAGATGACCCATAATATTCGTTGGTATGATCCAATAGAAGACATTTGGCAGAAGACAAGGGTAACACATGACCCAATCAATTGGTGACACGTGTCAAGGTCTATTTGACACATAAGGTCTATGAAAGTCATGAATCAGGGTGACACGTGACACACCTACTATGGGTACATGTTACCCTAAGTGAAATCATGATGCAGGAGAATTGCTCCACCTCAACAACCTTCCAGCATTCCATCACATCAGCGTGCATTTCAGAGAAGGAGAGGCATTGACCCTCCCATTTTGAAATTTGAAATATAATCCTATATGGATTCATGTTGTAAGCTTGAGTGAAAACCAAGCCATATCTCTAAACATGCAGAAGATAAGTTCGCCTTTAATGGCTGATAGGTTGATGGCTCTAGGTTCGATTCAAACTAGATGGCCATTTATGAAAATTCGATCTAATAGATGATGTTAGTTGAGAGAGGACAAGCTCGTAGAGCCTCTCTTTTGTAAAGAGATCTTGTATCAGATTTCATGAGGAGAATTAGGAGACTTGAGAGAGAGAGAGAGAGAGAGAGAGAGAGAGAGAGAGAGAGAGATCTCGAGGAGAGATGTCTTAGGAGAAGAAATCGGGATAGAGTTATAATAGGAGAAAGAACTGAGACTCTGTCGTATTCCAGTCTATGTACACATTTGTAAACATACATTCATCTTAATACGAAGAAAAATAGTTTTTCCTGCACACGATGTGTTTATGAATTATCTGTATTCTATGAATGTTATCTATGTGTTAATGTGTTGTAGATGTATGATAGGTTTCATCTGCAGTAGGGAGATAAATTTCTTTATCTTTGTTTGAGTTTGAAGTATCATTCTAGTTTCTTTAGGATGTGCAAGGAGTGCACAACAGAACATTGGAAGTTATGTAGCCAATGCAAGGACTGCGCATTTGAACTCTGCGGAGTCAGGAAAGAACATGCCAGGAGGACACAGGAGAGAGATCAAAAACTTAAGAGGAACCTCAAGTTTACTGAATACCTTAGAGGACGAATCTGTGCAGAGAAAAAACAGAGAGACAAAGTTACTAAACATTTTGTAGAAGCAACTTTGCAAGGTGTGTATTGAGCAAGGGGAATGCCAAGAGGGAGAGAAGTATTTCTTTTCAATAAATCCTTCAGATCTGAGTTTGACGAAATCCCAGAAGCACAAGGAGTGCGTGGGAGATTGAAAACTTCGAAGGGGACAAGCTCAGAAGAGATAACACAAAGAGTGTGTAGGGGACAGACTTATTCTAAGTCCAAAATCTAAGAAGAGATAATGCTTGAAAGAGCGTAAGAGAGACCCAAGATAGTCAGGTTCGCGAGAGAAAGTTCAAAGGCTGAAAACCTTTGAAGACTGATGAAATCTTCCAAGTCGGAAGAAATCAAAATCTCAGGAGGAGGAGTGATAACAACCATCTGATCGATTGTGGGGAGGATCCTAGACCGTTAGATCAATGTCCAATGAAAAGAAGAATCAAATAGCAGAAGAATAGATCCCTTCCATTGGATCAAAGCATAGAGGATCAACCATCGTTGGATCTAGACAAAGGTGCACGAGCCTTAAAACTATGCAAACACATAGGAGAGCGAACTAGCTAAAGGTCCCGAATTCATTTGGTACCGTCCATTATTTGGGAGGACATGTGGCGAAAATCCATCAAGTTCGGGTGAAGGCACTCCGGGAGGAACGAGCGGACAAAAGGTTGAAACACTCGAAGCCTGAAGAGCCGAAGGGCTGAGAGACATCGATATGCAAAGGGACACTTGTCAACAGATTGCAAGCTTTGGGTAAGTTGTAGTTAGGTTTCAGTTGAGAACTAAGATCACAAAAGCCTGAAGACTCGAAGAAAAGCCAGACCATTAGATCCAAGAGGGAACGTGGCAAGAGATCGTGAATTCCAGGTGAAGTCACTCCGAGAGAACGTGAAGGAGAAAGGTTTCACATCACTGAATCTAGAACAGCTGAAACAAACGATAGTCATCGATCTGGAAGAGGACAGGTGTCGCTAGATCGTGGACTTCAGAGAATTCCACTCTGATGTTTTTATGGAAAGAAGTTTCAAAAAGTTTTGAAGCGCCGAAGGCCGAAGTCGTTAAGGGTTGTTGATCTCACAAGGAGAACATGGATATTTTATTTGTGAAGGGACACACGGAGGATGGAGATTCACTCCATTAGACAACCATTAAACGGTCGTTGGATCAAGAGAGGACAGGTGTTAGAAGATCTAGCACTCTGAAATATTTCACTTCAGACATTTGTGGTTGTTGAGATTTGAGAATGCCGAAGGCCGAAATCCTGGAAATGATGAGAGACATCAACGCAAAGGAGGACACACGAAACCATATATAGGACTCCGGAGGAAAGAGAAGGAAGGAAAGGTCTGAAGACCCAGAGAAGATATCGATCGTTGATTGAGGAGGGAGAGAAAGGACCATCAATTTGATTGAGGAGGCCAAAGTCCTGAAGCAATAGCACAATCGTTGATTGGGGAAACATGCATCAACAGATATTCCACTCCAGAAGATACCTAGTCAGCAGAGGCGATAATTTGAGAATCGAGATCCCCGAAGGCTGGATTCATAGAGGGAATCCTAGCCATAGGTTCAAGGAGACATGTGGCAACAGATCTTCCACTCTGGAAGATTTCCATATGGAGGAACTGAAAGTTTGAGAGTCAAAACTCTTGAAGGTCAGAAAGTCGAAATCAACGAAAACCGTTGATTTAGAGGGGAGTTACATGGCGACAGATCACAAAGGTATGAGATTGTGCATGAAGGGAGAAGAGGTCGTTGATTGAAAAGTTGGCCAGAGATAGGTAAATATTCGATAACAATCGTTGATCAGCAAGTAGCACTGAGAGGTTGAATATCGACGATGGGGAAGAATTGCGGGGCTAGGACAAGCTCAGAAGATAATATTTCTTGAGCGGGCCACAATTTCAACCACTGTTTCGATGAAGAGATACGTGGCCGCTAGAGGTGAATTGTGGGGAGAAAAGTGGGTTGGTATAAACAACTATTTCCTATGCTCGCAATCGCATTGTAAAGGAGCTAGCACCTGAAAATTGAAGAGCGCCAGAGCACACAGATAGAGGGTGCAGGTATTCACAGGACCTGTGCCTAAAGAGGAAAAAGGGACCTATGTATATTTTTTGGGGATTTGATTAGGAGCCCAAAGAGTCGATCCAACTCAAAATAAGGAAATATCCAGAGACCGGGAGGTCGTGCATCCCTAGGAGGGAAGGGGGTCTGCATCTGGTGGTATCAGAGCACAAAATTGATTTTTGTAGGCAAAGGAGGCAATCTGATTACATCAAGTAGTATCAAAAGGATGAACTTTTGTTTGTAGGTAGCATACAAAGGAGATACGGTGAAAGGAGTTTACTTGTAGACACCATTAGAAAGGAAGGCAGGGTACTGATGCTCTGTAAGAAATTTGTTGCACGCGCACTACAACAACAAAAATTTAAATAGCCAGTTGAGTTGTGAGAGAAGATGGAGATGCTCCCGGATGTAGAGTGATCTAAATAATTTCCAGGAGGGTAGGTAGAAGGTGGAAATGGCTACCGAAGGCCATGAGTGTGGTCTAAGAGAAGTTTGTAAGAAGAAAAGAAATCCAAAGATGGATTTGGATCTCAATGAAATAAGAGCGAGGATGGAGCAGTTGACATTAAAAATGTAGCGAGATGATAAAGTGCATTGGGTGTATGAGTGGACCATGAAGAAGAAGGTGAAGTGGCCAGTCAAGAGATTTTTAACCAGAGGAAAACAATAACTGTTAAAGAGGTGGCTGAGGTATGTCGAAATCCTCAGAGATGAAGAAGAAGTGATTCAAATCTGTGAACTAGAAGTTGGGAGACACCTCAGTGATGAGGAGCAGGTGACATCAGATAAATATCTCATAAAATTCTAGGAGAGAAGAGATGGATTTTCACATTTCCAGGTGGGAAATGAAATGATATCATTGGAGGATATCATACACTGTCAGGAGGATAGCAGTGGAAATTCATATTTCTAGGTGGGCAATGATATGATATTAGCAGAGAATTTCATAAACTGCCAAGTGGGAAGAAATGGACTTTCAAGTTTCCAGGTGGGAAATGGAAAGAGATCAATGGAAGGTATCGTATACTTCTAGAGGAACAGTTTTGAAATTTCAAATTTCCAAATGGGCAATGAGATGGGATCGGTTGATCTCATAGACTGCTAGGTGGGCAGACGAGAAATCCCAAATTGCTAGGTGGGCAGGGGGAAAGAAACAAGATTGTTTGAAAGTCTCAGAAGCTCAGAAGTGAGTTCATGTCAGCAAGGAGTGCTGATAGATGAAGATTCATGTGGACTTGTAGACCATGTGAATTAATATGATGAGAAGTTGAACACTCTCACCATCCAAGAAGAGGAAGATAAGAGGATCATTCTGATTATTGGAGGGATCAAGATATTCCTACCAAACAACCAAGTAGAGGCCAATGCACATGATGAGAGTGCAACGGAAGAAGAAAGAAAACTAACAAAAAATGTCAAATAGGAATATGGAGTAGATACTGATGTCTACCCTAGCGAAAGGAGAAGAGCATTCAACCGAATTTCTCAAAATTTTCAGCCAGGAGGTTGAACAAGAGATGACTGCAACACTAGAGCCTGCAACAGAAGGAGAAATAGACAACATGGATTTTGATGAGTTGTATGAGGAATTGGAATCCCTAGAGAGAAGGTTAATGGTGCAAATATTTCACATCCAATGGGTCAATTTGGAAGAAAATGGAGGAGCATACCAACCAGAGGAACGGTTGGAGGGAGCTGGAGATATACCAACAGGAGAACTGAAAAAAGAAAAGCTGTCAGAAGGAGGAACTGAGAAACAACTCAACGATGGGAATACATAACTGAAGTTTGCAACAAGGTGGCAAGCTAAGGCCACAAGATATGGGGAAAGTAGCAAGGGGGATCAAGTTGATCTACCCACTGATAAGGAAGACTTGCAACCGAGAAGACTGCATAAGAAGAGCCAATCACTTCAGCAGTTGGACAGGGTGATAGAGGAGATCAGGAAGTTGATGTTGAGGTAATTGAAAGAATCATTCAACAAAGGAAAGTTGAACAGAGGAGAGCCTTCCATAGAAGCAGGGAAGAAACATAAGAAGAAGAAACAACAACAACAACGACATAGCTAGAGAAGAGCAGGAGGACAACTCCAAGGAAGATTTTGGGATTCAGGAGGATTTCAACACTGGAGAAGAGGAGCTCATGAGCGGGAGCTCATGTTTTTCCCAACAGTGGAGTATGATGCAGGAGCATCTATCCACCTTAGAAATGCGCCAGCATTCCAACACATCAACGTGCATTTCAGAGAAGGAGAGGCATTGACCCTCCCATTTTGAAATTTGAAATATAATCCTACACGGATTCAAGTTGTAAGATTGAGTGAAAACCAAGACATATCTATGAACAGGTAGAATATAAGGTCAACTTTAATGGATGACAGGTTGATGGCTCTAGGTTTGATTCAGACTAGATGGCCATTTATGAAACTTCAATGTAATATATGAGGTTAGGTGAGAGAGGACAAGCTCGTAGAGCCCCTCTTTTGTAAAGAGATCTTGTACCAGATTTCATGAGGAGAATTAGGAGACTTGAGAGAGAGAGATATTAGGGAGAGAGGTCTTAGGAGAAGAACTCATGATAGAGTTATAATAGGAGAAAGAACTGAGACTCTGTCATAGTCTAGTCTATGTACACATATGTAAACATACATTCATCTTAATACGAAGAAAAGTAGTTTTTCCTGCACACGATGTTTTTATGAATTATCTGTATTCTGTGAATGTTATCTATGTGTTAATTTGTTGTAGATGTACAATAGGTTTTATCTACAGTAGGGAGATACATTTATTTATCTTTGTTTGAGTTTGAAGTATCATTCTGGGTTTGGAAGATAATATTTCATGAGCGGGCCACAATTTCAACCACTATTTCGACGAAGGGATACATGGTAGCTACAGGTGAATTGTGGGGAGAAAAGTGGGTTGGTCTAAACCACTCTTTCCCACGCCCACAATCACATAGTTCCCCAAGGTTATATCCGAGGGACATATTGAAGGAAAGGGCTAGCGTAAAGGAGCTAGTGCCCAGTGCTAGAGAACGTAGAAAGAGGGTGCAGGTATTCACAAGACCTGCACCTAAAGAGGAAAAAGGGACCTGTGTAGATTTTTTTGGGGTTCGATTAGGAGCCCGAAGAGTCTATCCGACTCAGAAGAAGGAAAGATATAGAGATCTAGAGGTCACACATCCCCAGGAGGGAAGGGGTTCTGCATCAAATCATCATGCCACGTCACTTCGGCCTTCAACGCTCTAATGATATTATCATTCCCAAACATGTCGAACCTCCTAGAGTAGGACTTCACCGTATTACTTTACATTATCCTTTCACTAGTCTCTATCTAATGATCGACAAGGGTCCTGAAGGTTACTTAAATCCACAGTCCAAGTTACTTAGCGAGTTCAACATTCGAAGGTTGTGACTATTTATCACCTTTTCTCTCCTGGAGTAGGTCAACACCAGACTAACCACTGTCTAGATCCAATGGTCAAAAGAGAGGTCCCGAAGTATCCTCGAATTGACGGTCCTCATCGCTTCGTGACTTCAAGATTCGAGGTTTCCAACCATTTAAAACCATTTTTCTCCTAGAGTGGCCAATGTCGGACTGACCATGACGTAGATCCAATGGTCAGGGGAGATATAGAATATCCTCAGATCTACATCTCACGTTACTTCGTGATCGAGAAGTGGATCAGGATTTAACAAGGAAATGAATACCACGATAACAGGTAAATGAATGCCAATTGTCGATCCAGTAAGACAGGTCGCCTTTGGTGCAATTGGATGTGGAAATGTTCATTCACCCCCGAGATCCAGACTCCTAGAGTCCCAAATAACTTAGATCCTTTTTTAGTGTAGCGAAGGGTTCCTGGACCTGGTCCTATGGAACTTTGTCAAGCTCGAGAGGCTACACTCATAATTCTTAGCCAATATTTGTTTAAGGTCATGGGAATGAGCTCGTGGTCACTTTTTAGACTAGTTTGAAGGAAGCGCCTTTCATTCATAGAACTTAAGTTTTGAAATAGGGGAAGGTATTTTCGAGGGATCAACGAGACTGGATAATCTCAACGAATTCTGCCCTGACTCTTACATTAAAAAATCAATCCTTGGGTTTTCCAACCAACACAAAATCCATAATATTATTCCTAATTTCATTCGAAGACCCATGTCTAATAGTTCTCTTGTTGCTAAGCAGAGGAAAATAGAAACCATTCAAATGTAGGGGTTCATATAAGAACAATAAGAATTACTAATATTAATCATGCAATGCAAATTTTAGTCATAGACACAGACATTCAACCACTCATTTCAATTCTAGTAAATAGGGTATATGAAACACTTATCTATTACAGTCGATCACCGACCAACTGACTATGGGTGTTCTCCTTTCCACCCAACTGTAGGCTCAGAGGCATTCATTCTTAGCGCTCTGGCCACCCCTGTGCCAAGCCATGATATCACTAGGGAAATTTTGCAGTTTCTCAGAGGTTCTTTCTCTGTCACAACCTCTGCAAGGTTTATCAGATGCTCCCTCAACATTAAGCTTGTGATCTTCTGCCCAGGTCGTGTTTTCTACAAACTCTCATAGATCCTTTCTCTTTTTCTCTCCAGTAACCAGAACAACGTAATATTCCAGTTCTTCCTCTCAGCTAGAAATCCCTCACGAGATATCTTACTCATTTTTGGAATGGTATGGTTCCCCTTATTTTTGTTAATATTTCTTCTCTTGCACACCCTCTCCTTTTTATCTAGGGAGGTTTTGGACATGTCCTATTCCTTTTGTCAGAAGGAACTCGGGTCAATCTGGGCCTATAGGAAAACTGCACTCCGTGGTACTTCGGGTTGACATGTTTTTGTCTCCTCAACCATACTTTCCATGCTTCCATTCATTGAGGTAGTTGATTGCTCAACCACCAGTCCTTCTTTCATTAACTAATTTTTTTTCTTTGGGATTAGGATGAGGCTTATTATTTCAGCAAGGAGAATTTGGGTCATTTTGACATAATGAACCCTCTCTATAGTCTCCTCACTCTTTCCTCTAGTGATATCATGGCTAGTACTTCAAGGCTTCACCCCCACATTCAATTATTGGAAATATAAACAATAAAACATTTACATTTTTCACATGCCATAGCATCATGATCATAATTAATGATTAATTACAAGCTGAGGGGAACATGGGTATTACAATCCCCTCCCCATTAAAAGGAACATCGTCCTCAATGTTCTTTCTCAGTAACACATGTCATTCCTTTATCATTCAGCTGCTTTAGAAATATTGATCCTCTTTCTTGGTCAGGTCCTTTCTAGACCCTTGGCCTTCATCACCTTCTTTCAATAATTTTGTAAAACAAGCATATTAATCACAATTTCATGTGAAAACATGTTACTGTTGTTCAAAATTCAAGAGGAAATTTTCATAATCTAGCACAATACTTATCTGTGCAGTTCCTGGATTTGCATCCACATGGATGTATTTTGATATTGGCCCACTATTTTTCCTTGACATACCCATTATGTGCATGATCCCAATCAATATTTTATGAGAATTATCAAAGTCTCCTCTTACTTGCGGTCACTCACCCTCTAGGCCCAGGCTTAAGAATCTCCTTCTCTTCTATACAGTCCCTCGGGCAATCCATCTTTCCTTTCCAATTATTTTTCACACAAGAAGAGTTCTAAAGACTTCATTGAGCCTTACAATAGAGGTGTCCCTCATACTTTCTCTGTCGAGGCATCCCTCCGGCTTGTGTTACCAAAAAAAAACATATTATAGGGAGACCATGGGTTACCACAGGGTTCTCATGTCTCAATAGTATCCTCTTTAATGATTTCCATCTTGACATCCTTCATCTATCCTCCCGATATATATCTTTTTCATGTCACTTGTATCACATGTATACACAAATTATGAGATATTATCATCAATTTCAAATTCATAATTTTCTTGCAAATATGTCACCCACAGATTTCCAAATTCCATATTTATTTTCATATCTGTTCCACACAAGAACCAAATTCACAAGTATGGGACTTTCCTTCCCATACAAGTTTATCTCAACTGGAAATTGGTCTTCCTTATTGTCTTAAAACACTACCATATTCAATACCCTTTTCTTCCTGCAATTTCAACATTCCTCAACCAAACAAATTGTTAGTTTTAATGCACATTGTATTTTAAAAACTATGCATACTAACAGTCCAAGTCATTTTCATCTATTCGAGGGTACATAGAAAAAATAAATATCATTATTTACATATGCATCCTTTCAACATACCAAATTTTCCAAAAGTAACTCAAATATCATTTGACTTTAATCAATGTGCCAATATTCATGTCCATATCCATACCCAATTTACCCTTACATTCGGTTCAATTTTTCCATACTTACGACAAGATCCTTTCCATGGTGTGTTGGAGCTCAACCAAACTCTTCACCATAGTTTTAATCATTCTCATTCACTCTTACAGTAGGACTATGCTTCCCCCTACAGGCTGATCACGATCCCAAATCAGCACAAATGAAACTAAAAGTTTCTCTTGAATGCACCCAAGCATTCTTCCTTCAATAGTAACCATGGTGTCAACACTCATGGCCATACAAAATTATCTTTCCTTTAACACCTCTACAATGAAAGTAGATTATTGGAAGGTCCTCCTTCCTTAATGGGAAATCCATTATCTACCCTCTTATGAAAACATGTATTTCCTCAACGCATTCCATGCAATGTGATAACTGTGAGCACCTTTATTCCCAATCTCCCTAGATTGGTCATTGTACCCATGGTACTCCTTACTCATGCATTTTCTTGAAAGTATTATAACTCATCCTTAACTTGCATAGACTTCCTCTCTCTATTATTCATATTCTTATTTCCTAAATCTTATCCTACTTGGGTTGCAATGACATACAATATCCACTAATAATTATTTGCATATCAATAATATAATGAAATTTTTTCAAAAGGGGTTCTTACCAAATCCCTTCATACCTTATGCCATAAAGGAATGAAATTTTTTATACATGTTATGGCTTCTAGCGCCCTTTTTTAATGATTTTTACCTCATTAGTAGTGCTTCATGGGGCTCCCAAAGTCCCCTCAACAATATTTCAACAACAACCTTCTCACATTCACCCTCTTCTTGAAGTTTTCTACCATTGGAAAATGTCTTTCCCAACAATTTCAATTTCTTTCTACACATGACATACATCCCAATTATATTAGTCGTCATGTAAAATAAAAATGCATGTGTCATAGCATTCCAATCAATATAACATCTTCAGATATGTCCTAACATATTTTTATGCACTTCATCACATTATCCTTAATTTTTCATGAGTGCAATACAAACAATTCTCAATTGTTGTTACAATCATACAACCATCATCATTACGGTGTCAAAACATTTAACTGCATCATTAACTTGGTCTCTCATACCAGAGAAATACAATAAACAACAAGAAAGGAGTCAAGGAAATATTCCCTCGTCCAACTCCTACACAACCCTAGACTTTTAGTCTAGCTAAGTTACTTTCCAGGGCCTCACTGCCTTTATTTATTCATTTTCCCTTTTTCCAACTGTACTTGTTCCCACAACTGCTCTTCTAAGGCTTAGAACTTTGTTAACAATTCAAATTTTTTAGGGTGAGAGAAGTATTCCTCCTTTTGTCCTTCTTTTCTTATGCAATCTACTTCTTATTGTGATCTCCATGCTCTTTTCCTTGAGCAGTCTTAGTTAGGTTCACCTAAACCTTCTTGGTAAATCAACATGCTACAATAAAAAACCTTTTGTTCACAATTAATTATGAACATGTGCACTCTGCACATTACTATTTAGTTATCAAAATATTCAATATTCATTTGTTAGTTTTCCACTCATACATTTTGTTTTAGAATTTAATCCATGATTCTTATACACACACACACACACACACACACACACACACTTGAAACCCATTGCCCAATATTCAACGGGCATTAAGGTTGTGACTTTGTTCTCCTGATAGAGTCTTTACACAGTTCATCCATAGGGAACTCCTTCATCATGCAAGTTCCTTATTTCATATCCATCACTATCTATGATGGTCTCAACCTTGAGTCAACTTCGGCTTTACCCTTTCAATTATTTACCAAATATTACCTAAGGAATATGAACTTGTGTTATGAATTACATATGCACATCATCCCAATGTGAATTTATGTACAATGCTCCTTTCTATATTCTTCAACATACCATGTGTCTACTATAGACACTCCTATAGTTTCTTTTATGTATTTACTGATTTTATTTATTTATTATTAGTTAGTTTATGATTGTTCATGACCATTTACATCTAGCCTTTAAGGGACTGATCAGGTTGCGTTTCATCATGATAATGAATCATCTCAGATTATTTACTCTTTCATTTATTTATACTAGCCTTTCCCGAGGGAATGGAGCACATTCCCCTCAATCTATCATTCAAAACAAAAATTTCATTACTCTTTAGAATAGAGTCAACCATGCATCCATGGTATTCATTCAATCTTGGCAAGTCAAATTATTGCCTTACATTTCATTCATACATCATACATGTGCATCATTTTCACGTTTACATCATTCATATCTATTTGGTCTTAATATCAGTCTTCATATTAAGAAACCCCACAATGCATATACAAACATAGCCAAACATTCATCATGCAAGCTCATTGATTATACCTTTTTCATGTCATTCATACACATGGACATATCAGACTTCCAGATCCTCCTCCCAAGGATCTTGCTTCCATTCTCATAACAAATCTCATAAAGACACTCAACAATGAGCTTCCCTCTTAATTGAGATATTGCAATCATTCACATGATATCCAAATGGAAAGTTTAATAGACATAGTCATAACTATGTCCCTCTTTCCATATGACAAAAACTAGCAAGAAATTATTCTTGCCTATGGTATTATAAAATTATTCAACATCCCAGCAATATTATCTGGGAAAATACAACAGTTCCGAAGGAAACAAGACAACTTATCAAGATTCTCGTTCATGCCTCAAACCATTTTTGGTTAACATACGTTTTTATCAAGGGAATCTGTTGGATGCAGGTCGAATCAGAAAGAAAGGCTATTTTTGGAAGAGAAACATGCAAGAAGAAAGAGACAACTGGAAGGAAAATCAACACATGTGCTTGCATGGAAGACCTAACGATGCTAGGGTTAGGGTTTTTGTAATAAATTGTAATGGTTGGTGAGCCGAAGATAAATATAAGAGATATATATAGAGATCTAGAGAGAGAGAGAGAGGCGAGATATACGAAGAAAGGAAGAGAACTTTAAGGACTGTACGAGTTAATAAGCGGGTGAGATAGAAAGGGCATGAGAGAATCGATCCTGAGGTTTATATCACAGGCTGAGGAGCCTAGTGCAATCTAGTCAGCCTCACATGGATTGAGGAGCCTGTGGGAAGAAAGAAGAACTAAGATTGTAACCATGGGCAACATGGATATTTACAAACTATAGTAAAATCCTTAGAGCCATATCTTTGTGGATGTAGCCCAGGAGGGGGTGAACCATGGTAACACTGTGTTATTTGACTAAATGAATGTGCCTTTGCGTCTGATTAGTGGATGAATTTTGAATGCATGAAGTAACTAAGTAAATCTGATATTCCACATGCATCCATAGAATGAATGTTATACTAGATGTTAAATGAACTGAATAAAGGTCAAGGTGCAGATCTCGCTCAGTCTCAGGTTGCTAAAAAATGAGTATTGTAGCCACCCATAGAGCTATCTCAGGTGAGACTGTGCAGTACACTCTGTGTATTGTGTTTCCTTCTATATGACCAGAGGGTCGATAGTCTTTAAGGGATTTTGTTGGGAAGCTTCTTAGTTATGAACCAGGGTCAATCTGTAATGGTCAATAGAATAAAAATCCCTCAATACCAATAAGAGTATATAGATAAAAGGGAATGAAAACCAACAAATGGTTCTGTTTCTGGCTGATTGGAAGGCAATGGGATTGAGCATATGAGATCTGCAGAAGACATGTCAAAAGAATATAGGATCAGACGACAAGAAGGTGAAAGAATGTGAAGCTAAAAGGGGATGTTGAGACCATGGAATCCCACGAAGGAAGAGATCGAAAGTTGGTTGAAGACAAAGGAGCTAGAGTTTGTGTAGACAGATAATAGAAACCTGAAGTTAACATTGTGTAAATATCTGGACAAGTACGTATTCATCGACTTACATGAAGTATTTTTCTGTGATTTCCCACACATATTGTAGGAGTGGATCAAAATATTGAAAGACAACCATATGACGAATCGGATAAGACAACTAGAGTGGAATCTTGAAGAGATCACACGTCTACAATGCGTTGATAACAATTTTATGCGCGCAATAGATTTATGGTTAGACAACATTATTACCGGATTTATCACAGAGTTTGTAGTAGATACAACAAAGTCGTACAACGCAGATGGACAAAAATTCTTGAAGGGAGTTCTAGGTAGGTATATCAGATCATTATATACTTCCATTAAGATATTTCCATATAAAAAATGTGTAATGAAAATGGATTCAAACAACTAAACTTCCCTTCGTGCATGGGGGAAGGGGGAAATCACTAACAGGAAAAGGAGAAATGGAAGGAGAAGGGGATAAAGAAAAGAAGGAGGAGTCCTTGGTACCAATTATGATGGATGACAACCAGATCAATTATATCATGGTGACAACTGGAAGGACGCACAATGGAGTTCCCTACCAATATAAGGTGAACACCAAGAAGAGATTTGTAGCCACGAGGGAAGGATTGGCAAGTGATGAAGAGGAGGTAGAGGATCTCCAGGATATGGAGAAGAATGAGGAAGACATATGAGAGAAATATGAGAGGTCCAAGAGAGGAAGTAGAAGGCATCACTCCTATCCATATCAATGTCAGTGTGGAACCCATAAACCCATGTGTGACTAATACACCAAGAAAAACACCACCATTTGGACAACCGAATTTTGGGGGAAGGAAGACAACAAAAAGTACATCTGCACAAAGAACAACAACTGGGGGAGCCATTTCATGAAACAATAGTCAAATATATACACGGCATGGAGGTACTAGTTCAACATTTAAGATGGCATGACATAACCCAACCATCAGGTTACCAGAATTCAAATGAGAAACGTCGAAGGACCAGAAGAAGCACCTGTTTATCTATGAAAAGATTTGGGATGAAAAAAAAATCACAGATGAGGCAACTAAATTTTCACAATTAGTTATCACATTAAGAGATCACACACAGGATTGGTATATGAGCTTAGCCACAAATAGTTTTCCAGGGACAACCAAAATTATTGGAGATATCAAGAAGCTGCTGATAAATGAGTTCCAGAAGTTAAGTTCAGAGGAACAATACATGAATGAGACGATAGAGATTAGACAGAAACCAGGAGAATCCATATGGGATATTAACCAGAGATTCAAGCGACTAAAAGGAAAGATGAAATATGTCATGACAGATATGAAACATAGGCATTTTTCATCAATTCACTGTTACCACACTTGAAATATCCACTACAAAAAAAAAAGTTTCAGATGCAGGTAGAGGCTCTCCAAGAATCCCTACAATTGGAAGAGAACCAATATCAGAAGACAGATCCAGCCATCGAGGAGCTGAAGGAGGATCTGAAGAACTTAACATTCCAGCTAAACTAGAACAAGAACAAGGACAAAAGAGAAGTTGTTTGGTGTACCACATGTAGGACAAAAGGACACCATGAGAACGAATGTCCAACATTTGCATAGTACATGGCAGCAGGAATGCCAAAACCATTACCAATAGGAGGAATATGGTGCAATATCTGTAAGAAACAGGGTCATCATCCATATAACTACCCAATTATGCAGAAGTACCAGACAATACTGAAGAGCTCGTATTGAAACTTTTTCAATTCAGTAGGACATGATGACAAAGATTGTAGACCCATGGATTTGATGAGAGATATAAAATTGGATGCATATTGGGTATAGGCAGAAATGATGACTGGGCAAGCCACACCCCAGTTTAATCAAATACCAACCTAGTACAACACTGCACAACAACCATACAACACTGTGCAACCCCAGTATAACACCGCACAACCACACTATAATACTGTGCAGTATAACTAGGTGCCTTAGTATAATGCGATGCGAGGGGATCGAGCTGGCTACAAAGGAAAAGGAAGATCGAGATGAGGCTTTGGAAGAGGTAGAGGACTAGTGGTATGTCACAATTGTCAACAACTAGGAAACTATGCAAGAGAATGTCCACTTCCACCAGTGATCTGTATGTATTGTCGTGCATCGGATCATGACATGGAAGAATGTCCTACGCTATTAGGGAAGATCCAAGAAAAGAGGAATCAAAACAATCAGAATGTTCAATGGATTTCAGTAGAAGTGAGGGATGAAGGAAGAAACATCAAAATAGTTACACACGGAGGAGCTAAAACAGGAAATGACACAGTACGACAAGAGTCGGCACAACACCAATGGGTGAAGAAGAATGTCAAACGAATGAAGCAGTTCAATGTGCAAAACGAGAAGGAGATATTCAAGAAAGCTAGACAAGAATTCCTAAAGCCAAACATTGTGTCAAAATCAACTGCGCAACATAGTAAGAAAGTACCAGAATATGAGATTCCTCCATCGTTGGATCACACCAAAGAAACACAGCCCCTGGGACAAGTAAGTATGATTAAACAATTTTTGAAATCATATGTAAAATTACTAAATGATCCATCCTATGTCAAAGTATTACAAAATATGATAGAAATATGTAGCGTAGAGACAGAAGGAAAGTTAGAACAAAAAACAATCAATCACATACATACAAGAAGAAGAAAAAGTAGGGATTTCAGGCTGAACGCCAACATTGGAGATTTCAACATGGGAGATATTATACTGGATTTAGGATCCGAAATCAATGTATTACCCAAGAATACATGGCAATGCATGGGTGAACCCACATTAGGATATTCATCGGTTCATATGAAACTAGCAAATCAACATAGATTTCTACCAATTGGAAGACTAAAAGGAGTGACAGTAGACCTACATGGAGTGCAGACTAAAGCTGACTTCGAAGTAATAGAGATAGTGGATGACACAAAACCTTATCCAAAATTGCTCGGCTTGGATTGGGAATTTTATAACTATACCATAATCAAATTAAAGATGTGTAAAATGACCTTCGAGTCAGGAGAATACATGGTCGTTGGGCCATTAGACCCATTGGAAGGATAAAGGTCCGTAGAGCCTACTTGCTTAGACCTAGAGGAAATTAACCAGTTGTACATAACGACTGCATGAGAGGAAGAATATGTAAACCCACTACGGATGGGGTACTCAGTTGGTGGAGCATCACGTCATGTGCGTCAGACTCATATACGGGCTTAGAGGATTGGCAACATAGGTTACATGAAGTTTCCACAAGAAGATGTGCAAGAATAGACCGCACAGTAAGATGGGTAGGTACAGAGATAAGGGAACCACCTAACTTCCATGGGGTGAACGATATAGAATCATTGTTGACATGGTATGAAGATGAAGTGATAGAAAATCAAAGACTCTTAGCACTATATATAGCACTCAAGGCGACACCTATGAGATGGTGCGGTGTGCAAAAAGGAACAATCAAGGATTGGTACCAATGTAAGCAGTTACTGCACATTAGGTTTGTAGTAGAACAAGGAAGAAACTAGCAACAAAAATATGATGGACAGGGGGCACCAACAGAACACTTGAAGAAATGTATAACACTATGGAAAATGACACCACCGGAGGAATGAACTGACCATTTCGTACACACATTAGAGGGCATCCCAACAAACTATTATACAGACCAAGAAATGCGCAGGAGAACTACGAGTTGTACAATATTACAACAGATATTTACAGTCACTTTCTCATTTGAGCATGAGAACCCCAACATAGATGCAACACTTAAAAAAATAAGAGGGGTGATATTTATTAAGGAACCAAAATTTTAACTTATAACAGACGGACAACAACAAAACAGATAGACAGTGAAAGAACTACTGTCATGCTACCATGTGCAGGAAGAAGTATCAGATGAAGATGACCCGCACAATATTCATATTGAAGAAGTTGAAGGCGAGAGAGAAGTAGAGGGTCCATCTCTAGAATCAGAAGTGATTTATGTGTCGATCAAGGTGAATAAATTCAACATTAGGACAATGGAGAATCCCAAAATGGCTAGCATTGGAGACTATTGGGATGAACAAACAATAGAAAGTATAACAGATTTGTTGCATGAATATCACAACCAGTTCCCAAAAACGTTCACAGAAATCAAAGGCATAGCGGGAGAGCTAGGAGAAATGAGAATATCGTTCAGAGTTGAGGCAAGACCAATCAGACAATGACCATGTAGACTAAACCCAATATATAAGGAAAAACTCAAAGATGATATTGATAGGATGTTGGAGGCTGGAATCATAGAACCTGTAGAAGAATCTGAATGGATAAACCTGATGGTAGTTCAAGAGAAGAAACAAGGGGGGATAATAATATGAGTCGACTTGAGAAAGTTGAACGATGTGTGCTTACATGACCCATTCCCTACCCTGTTCACAGATGAAGTCTTCGAGAATGTAGGAGGACATGAAGTTTATTCATTCACCAACGGATTCTCAGGATACCATCAGATCAAGATAGCACCATAAGACATATACAATACCAATTTTTCCACGGAATGGGATCATACTAGTATACAATCATGTTGTTTGGATTGAAGAATGCACCAACAATATTTTCCAGAGTAGTCATAGTTTCATTTAAAGAATTTATCCACCAGTTTCTAGAAGTATACCTGAATGATTGGACATTCTATATCCTATTGAAGGAACACGTCGAAGTCTTACAACTGATGTTATAAATATTAAGGGAGTGCCATATATCGTTAAATATCAATAATTTCATATTCAGAACACCTTTTGGGATACTATTGGGCCATATAGTATGCAAGAAAGGTTTGCTAGTAGACACAAAGTTCCAGTGGAATGAGGATTGTCAACACGGTCTAGATACTCTAAAAGAGAAGATGGTAACCACACCAATACTGGTATTCCCAGATTGGGAGAAGACATTCCACATACATGTAGATGCATCGACCATATCACTTGGAGCTATTATGGTGCAACTAGGAGTAGGAGAATTGGATCATCCTATAGCATTTTCTAGTAGAAAACTGTCGGAATCGGAGCAGAAATACAACACTACGGAGAGGGAAGGTCTAGCTATGTTCTATGTGCTCAAAAAATTTAGACATTATTTATTAGGAAAACATTTCAAGATGTTCATAGACCATTTAGTGCTGAAATACCTCATCAACAAGCCAGTGTTGGGGGGGGAGAATTTGTATATGGCTATTGTTGTTCCAAGAGTTTGACTTTGAAGTGATAGTCAAGCCAGGAAAGTTGAACGCAAGACCTGATCACCTGTCGAGGATCACAAATGGGGAAGAACCTACAAATCTAAAGGACACCTTTCCAGACGCACAATTATTTTCAGCCCAGGTAGTTGATGAATACTTCACATTCATCATCTAGTACTTGAGTATAGGGACTATGCCACATGAATACAACACCACATAGAAGAATAATATGGTAGTCAAGGATGCAGATTATCAGCTGATTGCAGGACACTTATACAAAATGGGTGCATATGGCATATTGAGAAGATGTGTGCTAGAACATGAAAGACCTAGAATTTTAGCAGAATCCCATGAGGGAATATCAGGAGGAAATTATGCAGGAAAAGATACCTCGCAAAAGGTATTGCGCATAGAACTATGGTGGTCGACCATGCACAAAGACTCGAAGGAATACTTCCAGAAATGTGATGTCTGTCAGAGGGTTGGTAAACTGAATAGAAGGGACGAGATGCCCTTGCAACCACAAGTAAATTTGCAGGTATTTGACAAATGGAAAATAGATTTTGTGGGACCAATTAACCCACCAACAAAAAGTTAAAGAGCGAGGTACATTATCACTGTGAAAGAATACCTGACGAGATGGGCGGAAGCATCAACAATAAAATATTGCAGTGCAGAGACAACACCACACTTCCTATTGGAGCAAGTGATCACTATATTGGGTTACCCGAGGATTTTGATGAGTGACCAAGGCACTCACTTCATTAACAATACTATTAAGGCTATGACTGAGGAATTTGAATTTCATCATCAAAAGAGTACACCATATCATCCTCAAGAAAATTGAATAGTGGAAGCCTTTAACAAGATCCTTGAAAATGCATTGACGAAGATTTGCAATGTTAATAGGGACAATTGGGACTTGAATATACCAATGGTATTGTGGGCATACATGACCACATGTAAGAAATTGACAGGACAAACACCATTTAGATTGGTGTACGAACAAGAAGTTGTGGTGCCATTAGAATTTTTGGTTCCTAGTCTGCGAATAGAATCAATTACAAACATGACAGAACGAGGCACAATACAGGAAAGGATAAATCAACTGATGATCATGAAGGAAGATAGGATTCTAGCAGGGTTCCACCAAGAAGTCCAGAAAGTAAGATACAAATCTTGGCATGACAAACATATCAAGAGGAAGGGTTTCAAGGAAGGAGACTTAGTCTTGATGTATGACAAAAAATCCCTTCAACACCCAGGAGAACTCAAAATGCATTGGTTAGGGCCATACGAAGTAAATACTATCACAGATGGGGGAGCTATACAATTGAAGGATTTAGGAGGAACATAACTCAGAGGGATGATCAATAGGAGCCGTCTGAATCTCTACAGGGCCAGTCGACCCTCAGGAAATTAAAAAAAATAAAAATAGAGGAGATATTGTGCCAAAAAGATGAACATTTAAAAAAGGCATAGGGAATCAAGAAGAGAATGAGCACACACACTCAGGAATGTCAGCACGACGGAGGAAAAGGCCAATAGTCACTACAAGTGGGAAACCATAAACAATGGGAAAGCATGATACGACAAACAACTGCCAACGAACGAAGACTATCAAACTTAAATAACAAAACTAACTGAAAGGATGTCGCATTAATCACGTCAACTGGTGATAGCAAGGGAATTCAATAGCAATTACGTGGGAAGCGCTAGTTTAATTAAAATGTCAATGAGGTAACGTATCCAAGAAGCTTCACATAATTCCTATATAAACTAGTACACATGACTGGGAAGGTTATTGTACAAGTGAGAAAAGAAGAGAGAAATAGAGAATATAGAGTCGAGAGCGAAGTTGTAAGAGCTTACAAAGGCCACCATGTTCGGCAAAAAACAACATGAACACCATGACACCACCCAAACAAGGAGAATCGAACCAAACTGGTAGACAACCCCAAAGTAATGCCAAAGCCTCACCATAAGCACAGGGAAGTGAACAACAACCACTTCAGCCTCCAGAAGTCGTCAATGTGGACAGAATCCCATCGCCCGATATGACACTAGGAAGCCCCACACCTATTGTGAAGGAAACCCAACAGACAACACCAGTGGGCATGGACATGAATGTACCAGAAGGGGGACAAGCAAAACAGGTTGAGGACACAGATAATAATTCACACTCTAGAAACCCTGAAGAATTCCCAAGAGTTAATGGGATGATCTCGAACCAGAAGGAAATGACTGTGCCATAAATATTACACACAACCATGCTGGAAAATCCATTGGAGGGCACAGTGGAAGATCTCACCGGATGACCAAATGAGTATGCAAAAGAGTGAACAATGGAGGTTGGAACCTCGAGTCAGCCACCATAGTGGAAGGGCAAGCAAGCGGTACCAAGGTCACCGCACAGGAAATCCACCACAACCATTGTCTTGTCACACATTTCAGAAGGGGTACATATAGTAGGAATTATGTTAGGCTAAGTGGAGAAATTGAGGTATTTGTACCACAAAATGACAGACACAGACAAGTTCCCAGAGTTCTCTAAGAAATTCTACCTATAGACTGTGGGTATAGGACCCTTTGGCGAACCAATTAATTAACCAGTCCAGTGGGTAGCCAAACTGGCAAAAAATGGGATTCTAGGCTTGTTGGACATCTCACACTTTGAGAGGGGCCAATATGCAAAAAAATTCTTCAAGCAGCTAATGGAAGTCACCCATGGAGGATACCTGTGGTTGGAACAACTCATCTCAATAGACATGGAGTTTATTGCATACATCACAGGGCTTCCATCACGGGGTGAGGATCCCACACAGTTCCTTCAAGACAAGACGAAGGAGAAAGAACTGGTCAAAAAAATGAAGAATAAGTATGGTACCGAAAGGGGGTTGCACATAATCATAATCAAGCGTATTAGTGACTCCATGACAAGAATGGCCACCAAAATTATGGCATGCACATTACTCAAAAAATTCCGTAAGGAGGAAGTCCCAACTGGGGTTGTTGTAGCTGCAACACAGTGTGCAGAGGGCACCGCACTCAGTTGGGCCCCTTATTTGTTGAATCTTTTCCTGGATGACTACAAGGTCGCACATGATCTAGGGACATAATTTCACTATTCATGGATACTCATCATAATAGCCTTGATCGGATGGAAGGAGTTGAAGTATTCATTCTTTCCCACTAGACCCAATCCTTGCCACGGAGTAGGATACTTATCGCTGGGGGACGCTTCAGACCTGAAGAACAGAAAGGAGAATGTAGCCATATTTGAAGGATATTACAGCGACCTACATGAGCACATCACCAACACTTGGAGGGTGAGACCATACGAAATCGCACAGTATCAGGGAATAGCCAACTTCAAATCCATGAGACATGCAATGTGGATCCAGGCACAGAAAGATCCCGACATTCAATGGCTACAACTATGTTATTGCATCAAGGAGGTGGACATAGAGATGACCATCAAACATTGGGATGATTACTCAAGGATTCCAATCCTCAATCGATAAATACCCTCAAAAATGGAGGAGGAGGAGGTAAGACAGGAACATACACCTGCCAAAGAGATAACAGTGCCCAAGAAAACAAGGATAGGTTAGAACAAGGTGCAACAAAAAAAGGGGGGGGTGTCCAAGAAAGGCACCCAAGTGGGGAAGAAGAAAAACACACAGGAACCACAGGTATAGGAGAAACAAACCGAGGCAGCACAGAGAACCGCATCACGTGCTACTCAGCAGGAGCAAGGCCAAACTAAGAGGAAAGTCCTCTAGACAGGGGGTGCATGCAATAAGGAGAAGGCACACATAATTCCCCCATAATACACGATCACCGAGGATGATGTAGACATGGTTGCTCAAATGGTCCAGGATCGTATAGTCGAGGATTTTGATAATGCTGAGTGCCAAAGGGATGGGATTGAGGAAGATATGGCATACATGCAATAACTCCTTCAGCAGTTCAAAGAAGTGCAGGCGACCGATGATAGCGTAGGAACAGTCCCATCATCATCACAGATAGGCGGTGAAGCTGGATCAAATGAGGAGGAAAAGATCCAGACGACAACATAAATGAGCTCAAAATTTCATGTCACACCCAACATGTTGCACATGGATGAAATTGTGGGGTAGACATCCCTCAAGGAGTTGGCCCAAATACAATTAGTATTGACGTGGATACCAACCAAGGCCTTGTATAAACTGCAAGTCAGAGTCACACAGGAGGTATAGTCACGTGCACGCACAGACGCAACAAAATTGTAGCAGGAAAAGGAAAATCTGGACAAGTTGGAATTGGTACTCGAGCAGGATAATCTTGAGACCAAATATGAAAAATACCACGCGGATAGCATGGAGCAGGAATTGGCTGTAGCCTATGAGAAAATCCCAAAGAGCATGCAGACGACTGAACTCACAGTGACATAGAAGATTGATCAGTTTGTGTAGACAATCGATCAATACATATAGGAGATTGAGCACCTCTGGGAGAAATTCATACCTACCACTCCACCAGAGGTGAAGGAACAGAGGAAGTAGGAGGCACCAACGCATATAACGGATATAGAGTGACAAGTCCATGCGACAATCGAATTGTTCGAGAAGGCAACACAACTCTAGATGAAGCTGGAAGAGGATAATCAGGTTCAACAGTGGGACCAGTAAGAAGAAAGGATAAACACAACTATCTAGGACCTCAAGCAGAGGCATAAGACAATGTTGATCACATAGTGCGTCAAAGGAGCACATGATATGAAGAAACTACTGGAAAAATTCATAGTTGCGCAGACATATAAAAAGGACTGCCAGGATCAAATTGAACTGCTCCAGGAGTGGGCAGTAGAGGTCATTGCACATGCGGAAGAAGAAAAAATGAACATGGCACAAAACTAGGAAGAGTGTGCAGGGATGGTTAGTGACTAGATTGGAGTGAAGGTATTGGACACACTCAAGGAGAATACGACACTGGCCCAAACACAAGCAACGAAGATCATTGAGAAGTTCCAAGCGATCGTAAGAGAGATCGATGAAGCACACCAAGTTTAGGTGGCTCGGGACAAGCCACATGTCAGTGTTGGGGGCATGTTGGATGCATGCCAAATTAGAAAGAAAGGTTTTTTTTGGAAGAGAAGCATGTAAGAGGAAAGAGACAGCTAGAAGGAAAAGCAACACGCGTGCATGCATGGAAGGCCTAACGATGCTAGGGTTAGGGATTTGGTAATACATTGTAATAGTTGGTGAGCCGAAGATAAATATAATAGATATATATAGAGAGAGATAGAGAGAGAGGGAGAGGGAGAGGCGAGATATATGAAGAAAGGAAGAGAATTGTAAGGACTGTATGAGTTAATAAGTGGGTGAGCTAGAAAGGACATGAGAAAATCAATCCCAAGGGTTAGATCGCAGGCTGAGGAGCCTGGTGCAAGCTAGTCAGCCTCGCAGGGATTGATGAGCCTGTGGGAAGAAAGAAGAACTAAGATTGTAACCATGCTCGACATGGATATTTTCAAACTATAATAAAATCCTTAGAGCCATATCTTTGTGGACTTATCCCAGGAGGGGGTGAACCATGGTAACACTATGTTATGTGACTAAATGAACGTGCCTTTGTGTCTTATTAGTGTATGAATGTTGAATGAATGAAGTAACTAAGTAAATATGATATTTCACATTCATGCATAGAATGAATCTTATACTAGATGTTAAATGAGTTGAATAAAAGTCAAGGTGTAGAAATCTCTCAGTCTTAGGTTGCAAACACCTGATTATTGCAGCCATCCATAGAACTATCTCGGGTGAGACTGTGTAATACACTTTGTTTATTGTGTTTCCTTTTGGGTGACCAAAGGGGTCGATATTCTTTAAGGGATTTTGTTGGGAAGCTTCTTAGTTATGAACCGGGGTCAATCTATAATGGTCAATAGAATCAGAATCCCTCAATACCAATAAGAGTAGATAGATAAAAGGGAATGAAATCCAACAAAATCCTTTTCTAGATTCCCTCTCACTACTACTTTAGCATACCAAGCCCTACCTTATATGGATACCATCCACCTTTGGATGTCAACTTGACCCATTGGTCATCTAGAATTTTCCCAACACTTCTTTTACCACATTCAGGATCAACATTTCATTAGCCATTTTACCTCATTTATAATGAATTTTAATGTCTAATAACATTTGGACTATTTCCTTAAAGCCCAAATACAATTTCCGAAGTATGTTACTTACTAAGTATTTTAATACAGAACTCTAGAGTATGTCTAGATCATAATTAGTCTTGGGTAGAAAGTCCATCTCTTTCTTTTAAACTTTTGTAGAGGTTCTAGTTGTTTTTCCTATTCTCATTAAAACAAAAGATAAGATGTAAATGTAGATCAACCTTAACCATTACACCCATAATTATTCCTTTTGTTCAACAACAGTTAGGGATGGAGGTCACTCTCCTACTCCCACAAGAATTTTGGTAAATTAGTTTTCTATCCACCAAGAAAGGGAGGTTGTTGTGATTACTCACTCAATCACTCCATATTTATGCAGCTCTGTTTATTAACTTGATTAGAAAAACGTTGCCCAACAATTCCTGCACCCAGAAAAAACTTTGTTTCTTAGTTTCCTTCAGATCCAGAGAGTTGCACATGCTCTCCCTTTTCAGAAAATGGTTACCAAGCCCATTCATGTTGCTTAGACATGCCCTTAATTTAATAGGGATACACACTTCCCTAGAAAAACCATGAGCTTTTGAACATTCTCAAGTCATTTCACTTTTTCCATGAGGTTCATTCTCAATCCTCATGACTTCTTTTATTTTATAAAGAGGGATTACCCCAGTAGGAAGTTTTTTAATTATAACAGGTCAAGTAGGTTGATCTCACCTAATACAATAAGGCCTCTAGACATGGAGGATTTTTCTCCCAATTCCAAATACTTCATTTAATCAACACTTTTAATTAACAGAGGCTTCATAAGCCCACTTTTTAGGCAATTCCTTCCACCTATTCAGTCCATTTTCCTTGTGGACTCAAGTACTCCTTAAAACAAGTTTATGTGATTTGCATCCAAGTTTTATGATTAATGCCCCTCAGCATAATCCCACTTTTGTAGGACTGGATATCATTTCTCCAAAATAAATGATAGGATTCTTCTGCCAAAGTATAGCATGATTCAATCTCATTGGGTAAAATCCCAATTGAATTTTAATGCACATCCTTCTCCTCAAAGAACTTATGCAGATAATTTCCATATGACAATAATACTCTCAATGTGATAATCTTAGCCTTGGTAAACTAGTCTTATGATTTTTCTCTGGCCCATCCATCCCTGTGTTTGAATCATGCTCTGATAGATAGGGTAGTGTAGGGTTCCCTCTCCCTTAAAGTTTTCTAAGAAAGAAAAATAATCACTTGAATCTTTCGTGAGCCCAAGCAAGCCAAGTGTTGTTTCCCGCTCTGATACCACTTTACAACACACCCAACCTCTTAAGTACCCTTTTAAAGGATGGGATATAATTTTTTTTCTTTCCTATAGCTTCTCTGAGTTCCTCGAAGAGAGGTACCATTTCCTTCTGCTCTCCAAGGTCTTTCCAATGACTAAAAGCTCGTCCAAAACTGAGTTATGGTTCGAGACTTAAGGCCTTCTGAATTTTTTAGGGTGTCATTAGTGAATGGCCACCCCCTTTGCCATGTGTCTTCACTTTCCACATGCCATCCAACATGGAATTGTTGCAGCCTCGATCGTCATCCTTTGGAAATGACATGGTCATGGAAGAAGGGTTTACAGGGTAAAATCTTTGCCGAGTTGTCACGGGCTTATCCACTCCCAAAACCTCAGTGCTTCTTGTTTTTCCTTTTTTACCTTACCATGCGACCGACACTGGAACCTATTCCTTCAAACTTTAGCTGGATTTCCACTCTCTTTTGTACAATGTTGAAGCTTCCTGGAGACCCAAAGTCCCAAAGCCTCTATCTACTCCAGAAGTTACGGTGGAGCTCTATCCACCTTTGGATCTAATGGTTAAGATTTACCCGCACTTAACTAATTGCTTGTACTTGACTAGAGGGGTGGGTTCCCACACCTAATTCATGTCCAATCCTATGATGCCATGTGGAGCCATGTAGACATGCCACATCACTATGATGCACATGGGCTTTTCCTATCGAAGCTTGACACTACAATATAGAAACTTTGGTGCTTCGACACGTCGATGCTTTGTTTCTTTAACCACTTTTCTCTATTTGAAAATACTGTGGAGTTCTGAACCTCGAAGTCTTGCCACATGGTTCTGGCACTTTGACCCTTTTTGTAGCTTGCGTCTTACCACTCCAAACACCCGAAGTTCTAAAGTCTCAAACTCCCGGAGTGGATCCCTCTTGCATACGTGGCATTATGCACAGGTGTCCCTACTACCATCTTCCACCTGGAAGATACATGGAAATGATGCCACATTGACACGTGGTACCCATCTCTCCAAATCTATACCATATATGATAAATTAGTAGGACATGTGGATTTTCCACATGTTGACATGCAGTGACTCTGTGACATGGTCGGACTCCACCATGTACTTTGTCCATGTCGTTTGCTGATGTCACTCCGACCTTCGATTCTTCGGGAAAAATCTACGCCTTGCATCTTGAATCACCCGAAGTGGGGTTTAGTCAGAGAGTCAAATAATGATCAGACGACCCATAATCTTCCTTGGTTTGATCCAATGGAAGACATTTGGCCAAAGACAAGGGTGATGTTGATATTATGGTAGCTGCAGGAGGTATTTACCTCCACGTGTAAACTTGACGAGAATAGAATATTATGGGAAGCAAGAAGAAACCCTAATGAGTTGGCTAATAACCCTAGAATACATATCGGCTCAAGAAGATAACTTGTATTAGGTTATTAGCCTCCAAGAGAAGAAGTCGACTAGAAGAAATAATATATACTGAACAAACAGATACCTAGAATGAGAAGTTGGCCTAGGAAGTTAGCCATAATCAGTATAAATATAGGAGGCCAGTCTTCATTCTGGCAGGCAGTCTCATAATTGCAAAGCAGCACTTGTGCGCATTGCAGTGCCCATTTTTGTGCACAGGTTTGGAGGAGAGATGCCATTGAAGCTGCTGCAGCTAGTAGATCACATTTGGCTTGGACTATCTCTTGGTTAGGGTTTGGAATATATGAACAACTCTTGTTGGTGTGTTATCCTTGGGGAAAGTTGCACTACTCTTTGTTTGGATATCTAGCCTAGGGATTGCTTCCAAAGTGATTCTCTGTCAAGGTTAAGGTGCTCGGAGGGTGGCTTCGGCCTATGGTTGGGTGACAATAGCAATATTATCAATGGTAAAATGAGCACATCCATTATTTTCTAATAGGTTATGGTCCCACACCTCCTTCATTCAGTCTAACTTCTGGAAGGAATCATAGTCGTAAGGATATTAAGCTCGTTGAAGAATTGTCGCTAGGGTTTCTAGCAGGAGTAGTCACCATAGCATTGTCACTAGGGTTACTAGCAGGTGCAATTGTAGAAACCCTAATCCTCTTGTTGAGGCACCTTAAGTGAAGGGATTGACCTAATTTTTGGATAGATCAGTGCACCCTAGCCTATCGCATCTCCTGATATTCTCAGCAAGCCAAGATGTCAAGTTTGAGTTTTTGGTAAGATCTAGGGTTGACCTAGTCAAAGCAACCATGACTTACTCTATGAAGTCAAAAAACAATTTATATGGAGATTCTAACTTCAGAGCATGGAAGACAAGGATTGCCCTCATCCTTTCTAAGAATAAAGTGATGGATATCGTGAAAGGAAAAATAGTGGAACTAGAGTTTGAAGAAGGAAAAGAGAAGGAACCACAGAACGTTGCAGTTATGGAGAAGTTCAAATAAAGTGACATAAATACCATGAGTATCATAGTGTAGTCTATAAAATACCACTTGATACCCTACATCTCCCATCTTGACTCATCGAAGAAGATGTATGATGCCCTAACAAACCTCTTCTCAGTCAAAAACATTGGACAAATAATGAGTTTAATGAATGAGCTCTGTGACATGAAGATGAATGATGATGATAGCATAACATCATACTTTGTGAGGATCTCCTAGTTAATATATCAACTACAAGCTACTAAATAGATCATTTCAGAGAAGGAATTGGTAAACATAGTACTCAATGGTCTTTCCAATACATGGGATTCATTTTCCGCAAGCATGAACACTAGGAAGGAGTATCCTACATTTGAAGAAGTTTGGACTTGTTGTGCTCAAGAAGAATCTAGTATCAGTGCAAAAGGGAAAACCCAAAAGAAGTACAATGATCAAGCCTTCACAAAAAGATTCAAGAATTTTAGGAACAAAAGGAAGCTTGGTTCAAGGAGGAAGCCAAATCAAGAGAAAGATATTTTAGAAATACAATGCTTCAACTGTCGAAAGTATGGTCACTACAATAATCATTGTCCCGAGCTAAAGAAAAGGAAGGAGAAACAAAAAGCATCAGTTGCCAAAGAAAAGGAATCTACAAAGAAGACTAATCAAGATGAAATAGACTTCTTCTTCTGAAGGTAACAATACTCTTCTTAGTTCTTGTACATATGTTGTTTGCATCGTCTCTGCACATTTCTTGTATATCTATCTCTTGGAAGATAATGTGTTCCAAGAAGAACTATACCTATGGAAGAACAACAAGATAAGGATTGGTATCATTATACAAGTTAGATAACACACATGAAAGGATGAAATACATCAAACAAATCATGTGGAAGCTATTACAAGATAAGTCAAAATTGGAATCAATCACGAAGAGACTTAGAAGAAGCAAAGACAGAAAGAAGTCAAAAATCAAGAGGAAATTGGAGAAAGACTTATGACATTTTGCATAAGACAATAAGACAGAAGCATGGACTCTGTTAGATGGAGGGAGTCAATTATATATTGCATAAGACAATAAGGATGCAGACAAAAGCATGGACTCTGTTAGGCGGAGGGAGCTGATTATATGCACTCATACATGAGGCAAGGATTAGGAGGGAGCTAATCCTATGATCCATTGAAGATGATGAAGTATATATCCATGGTAGCGGCCATGAAAGACAGTACATGTTCAGTTCAACCTCAGAAGAAGTCTTCTTCAAAGAGAAGCCTTAAAGTATCCCTAGTTGTCCATCCACATCCATGATTCTATAATTAAAGGAAGAAGTGGAATCTTTAGGGCATGGAATCTATAAGAAACTCCATGGACCCAAGAGCTAAAGAAAAACATCAGGAAGAAAATGAAGATTCCAAGAAAGAAAGAGAAGCTAGAACAACCAGTCATTGTATTAAGAACCACAAGATTACCAGCCTGATATGAACTCACTAAAAGAAGTCAAGCAGAGGAACTGAAAGTTATGATGAAGAACAATGTATATATGAAAGCATTGCAAGATCCAAAACTAGATGTTCTCCCATATGGAGGGAGAAGACTATGACAATTACTTGTTCCAGTAAACCAGACATACCTCTACATGAGTCTTTATATCATCCACAATATCCACGGGTTGGAGTTCTACATCATATGAATGCAAATACTGTTCTCCAAAGCAATTGAACAAAGAGCGTATGAAGAGAAACCTCAAGACTTTGAAGCATACCAGAAAGAGACCCTTGTATGCAGATGGCAGAAGATAACTTGGTGGAGAACCTCCAGTGCACATCAGAAGTGTGGTGAATATTTTTTATAACAGAGATATTGTATCAAGATGATTACTCAGAAGATTAGATCTCATGATGACATAAGAAGTGCCACATGGATATGTTCTAGTTTTCCAACAATGATATACTTTATTGATCAAAGCTACATGAAGCCTTCAGAGAAAACCAATGTTGCAGACCGAAGTACATTTGAAATCAAGAATTACATTATCTGTGATGAAGTCCAGAAAGGAGAAAGTGGTTCTCCAATACATATCTCCACAGATGAGCAGATAAGAAGATATTTTGGTAAATCTTCTGTCCAAGATGAAAGAGTTTGCGTACTCAAGCTAGATCTCGTGGAGACGAATTCCTTATTGAAAAAGGAAGAGATGAATCCTAGTTTGGGAGGGAGCACTTTTGTATTATTGATTGATGGACAATCATTTTTCAGTTCAAAAAATGGTCCAGGATGAGCAGATTCTTTCCAGTTCGGAAAGTGGATTGAGATTTCTGACGGATAGATATTTTCTAGTTCAATAAATGGTCCAGATTCCTGATGTACCATAGACAATTAATTCCCATTGTGGTTAACATGGGAAGTGGTCTAGGGAAGTCTCTCTTCTTGAGGGTTACTCAAGAAGACTGGCCCGCCTCACCGAACAACAATTTCCCATTGTGGTTAACATGGGGAATGGTCCATTTTGGAGGTTGGTGCAGGACAATCATTTCCTTTGGAAATGGTTCGAACAATCATTCCTTAGGTTGGATTCATTCTCTCTAGGTTTCACTTTGTTTAGTGTCGGAGGAATGGCCCAGGGTGGGGAATGGTCCAGGTTCAACAATCAGGGACAAACATTCCTTAGGGAAAAATCATTCTCTCCAGGTTACACTTTGTTTAGTGTTAGAGGAATAGCCCAGGGTGGGGAATGGTCCAAGCTCATAAATCAGGACAGTTATTCTTCCTTGATTGAGAAGAATAGTCCAAATAGCTCATCATTGATGTCTTACCTTTTTTAGGGAAGATGATCTTCCAAGATATCACATATGTGAGTGGAAGTATGGCCCAGATGATTCATTTTATATCATAACATTGTTTCTGTGCAGCTTGATATCAGATGATTTTTATGAAGACCATGTGTTTCTAGATAGTAGATGTATACTACTGTGGTGGATGTGTTCCACTGTTTGATCAAGTATCTGTTTGGTACTTGGTGTGGTAGTGTACCACTAGATTGTAGTTGTGTGCTACTATGGATAGACACAGTTGTGTTCTATTGAATGATATTGTTCCGATTGCCTTGAAGACTATCAACAGTGTTGAAAATAATTATCAAACAGATGAATGATGAACATAGATTCCCCAGACAAAAAATGGTTCAGAACATTTACTCTTCTAGATTAGAAGAATGGATATTGTGTCACTTTGTGGAGTGAGCATCATGTCTGATTACTCAGATAGAGTATGGTTTCGAGAGATGATGCAGCTGATGACACTGATGATGATGATGGTGCTCATGATCTAGTCATGAGATAGTCTATACAACTATGTTGATGCTACTAGGTGAATGGTATGTTTGTGCTCAAGACCATTACCTGTAATACCTCCCTAGATAGGAGGGAGTGTTGATATTATGGTAGCTGCGGGAGGTATTTACCTCCATGTGTAAACCTGATGAGAATAGAATATTCTAGGAAGCAAGAAGAAACCCTAATGAGTTGAATAATAACCCTAGAAGACATGTCGACTCAAGAAGATAACTTGTATTAGGTTATTAGCTTCCAAGAGAAGAAGTCGACCAGAAGAAATAATATATACTGAACAGAAAGATACCCAGAATGAGAATTCGGCCCAGGTATTTAGCCAGAATCAGTATAAATACAAGAGGCCAGTCTTCATTCTGGTAGGCAGTCTCAGAATTGCAGAGCATCACTTTTGCGGACTGCAGTGCCCAATTTTATGTGCAGGTTTGGAGGAGAGTTGCCATTGCAGCTGCTGCAGCTAGCAAATCACGTTTGGATTGGACTATCTCTTGGTTAGGGTTTGGACTATCTTATTAGCTCTTGTTGGTGCACTATCCTTGGGGAAAGGTGCGCTACCCTTTGTTTGGCTATCTAGCCTAGGGTTTGCTTCCAGAGTGATTCTCTATCAAGGTTAAGGTGCTCGGAGGGTGGCTTCGACCTATGGTTGGGTGGCAATAGCGATATTGTCAATGGTAAAATGAGCACATCCATTATATTCTAATAGGTGACACGTGGCCCAAAAAACTCGTGACATGCGTCAAGGTCTATTTAACACATAAGGTTTTTGAAAGTCATGAATCGAGGTGACACATGGAACACCTAATATGGGTCCATGTCACCCTAGGTGACATCAACATGCCTCATTACTCCAGCCTTCGGCACTCCAGTGATATTCTCATTCACCAACATGTCGAACCTCCCAGAGTAGGACTTCACCAGAGTACTTAACGCTATCCTTTCACTAGGCTCAATCTAACGGTCGAGAAGGGTCCTTACATCCATGGTCCACGTTACTTCACGAGTTCAGTGTTTGGAGGTTCTGACTGTTTAACACATTTTCTCTCCTGGAGTAGGTCAACTTCGGACTGACCACGGTGTAGATCCAATGGTCAAACGATTTGTCCCAAATTGTTCTCGAATCAACGGTCCTCTTCACTTCATGACTTCGAAATTCAGGGATTCCAACCATTTAACACCCTTTTTCTCACGGAGTAGTCAACGTTGGACTGACCACGACATAGATCCAACGGTCAAGGGAGATCCATAATATCCCTAGATCTATGGATTCCATTAATTCATGATTGATAAGTTGATCAGGATTTACCAAAGAAATGAATCCCACGATAATGGGTAAATGACTGCCAACTTTTATTCAACCGTCAAGTTACCGGTCTGATAGGTCTCCTTCGACGCAATTAGACGTGGAAATGTTTATTCACCCTAGATCTTCGGACTCCCGGAGTCCCAAATAACTTAGCTCCTTTTTTAGTGTAGTGAAGGGTTCCATGGACCTGGTCTTATGGAACTTTGTCAAGCTCGAGAGGCTACACTCATAATTCTTAGCCAAGATTTGGTTAAGGTCATGGGCATGAGCCCGTGGTCTCTTGGTTGACTAGTTTGAAGGAAGCGCCTTACATTCACAGGACTTAAGTTCTAAAACAAGGGAAGGTATTTTCGAGGGATCGACAAGACTGAAGCATTCTAGTGAATTCTGCCCCGACTCTTACATTACAAAATCAATCCTTGGGAAAATTCCCTGTAGGATTTTCCAACCAGCACAAAAACCATAATCTTATTCCTAATTTCATTTGAAGACCCATGTCTAATATTTCTCTTGCTACTAAGAAGAGGCAAACAAAAACCATTCAAATGCATGGGTTCATAGAATAATAATAAGTATTACTAATATTAATCATGCAATGCAAATTTTAGTCATAGATACAGACATCCAACCACTCATTTCAATTCTAGTACACATGGTATATGAAATAATTATCTATTATAGTCGATCATTGACTAACTGATTGTGGGTTTTCTCCTTTCCACCAAATCATAGGCTTAGAGGCATTCATTCTTAGCGCTCTGGTCACCCCCATTCCAATACATGATATCACTAGGGAACGTTTGCAGTTTCTTAGAGGTTATTTCTCTGTCACAACCTCTGCGAGGTTTATTAGATTCTCCCCTAGCATCAATCTCACAACCTTCTTCTCTAGTCATGTTTTCTACGAACTCTCAGAGATCCTTTCGCTTGTTCTCTCCAGTAACCAAAACAGGTTAATCTTCCAGTTCTTCCTCTCAGCTAGAGAGCCCTCACGCGCTCTCTTCCTCTTTTCTGGAATGGTATGGTTCCCATTATTTTTTTGAATCTTTATTCTCTTTCACTCCCTCTCCTTTTTCCCTAGGGATGTTCTAGACCTGTCTTTCCCCTTCTCTTAGAAGGAACTCAGGTCAATCTGGGCCTACAAAAAAAATGCACTATGTGGTACTTCGGGCTGACAATTTTTTGTCTCCTCAACTAGACTCTCCATGTTTCCATTAATTGGGTAGTTGATTTTTCAACCCCAAGTACTTCTTTCATTAATTGATTTTTTTCTTTTGGGATCAGGATGAGGCTTATTATTTCAGCAAGGAGAATTTGGTTCATTTTGGCATAATGAACCCTCTCTACAGTCTCCTCACTCGTTCCTCTAGTGATACCATGACTAGTACTTCAAGGCTTCACCCTCGCAATCAGTTATTTAAAATCTAAACACTAATATATTTACATTGTTTACATGCCATAGCATGGTGACCATAATTAATGATTAATTACAAGTTGGGGGAAACATGGGTATTACAATGCAAGACCCCATTTTAGGCAGTTAGAGTTCCATAACCACATCCCAGGTTTTTCCTAGCCAACCTACGCTGGGAGCCTTGGTGAAATATTTGTATAGTATAATGGACTGAGATCCATGAAGGGGGTACATTCCTTAGGTCAACAGGTTGAGAGGAACAAAATATTATGGTTGGAACTTTTGTTAAAGTTGTGAAATTGAATTTTTTTATTTTCTTAATATTATGATGTAAATTTGTACATGTGTATCGACATAGTGTTTTTCATTGAGGATGGTGCACAATTGTAGGGGAGGGAGAATGTAATGTCCCTGCTATAATCCTCAGTTTAATTAATGCATAATGTAAATATGATATGTCTTTGTGGCCAAGTGATGTAATATGTGAATTGTGTATCTAATTTTAATAAATAAAATGTGATGTCAACTCCCAGGGTACATGGACAGAGATAGGGGATGAGTAATCCACAAGAGAGGAGGGGTCCTAAAAGGGGGATTGTATTCAAAAGTTTAATTCCCAAATCCCTTTTCCTCATTTTAATGTTTTGAGTGAACCTTCTATTTTTTCCCTTGAGTGTAGAAAATCCTAATCATTGAATACATGTAAGAGTGTGGGTGTGAGGAATCACATCCCATAGTTATTGGGAGCATGGGTGTTGTAACCCTAATTTGCACTAGACATGCATACCTGGCATCAGGCCATCTCACTTGCCACTTTTTCCAAGCCACCATTGAACAAATCTTCTAAAAACCACCCTTTTGAAGATGTGCGCACCCTGCACCATTGTTGCCTGCGTGTATATGCTAGCTGACCCATTACAGTTCGTGTATATTGACAAAAGCATAAAAAATAGAAAGTTGCGAACGAAATACAAATTTACAGGAAATTACCTAAACCGTTTGACCACCCATAGCCGGTCACTCAACCGGATAACTACCCTCTTTTAGCCTATAAAAGAAGATGTAGGGGTCCCATTTCAAGAGAGAAAAAAATAAGAGCAAAGAAACTCTGCCCATTTTTGTATTCCCCTTGCCCCAATATTTTGCAACCATTTTGTGAGAACTGAAGAAGAGAAGCATATGTGGAAGTAGTTGGTGCACAGTTGAAGAGGAGCCCAGGACCATATTCAAGGAGAAGTAGCCGATCTCACCATTGTAAGTGACTTTTGTGAGGTTAATAAAAAGAATTACTTTTCCCGTCCTGCCATACGAGGTGTTCAATATTCAGTTTTGATTTATATTTTATTAGAACATCTAACCCACTAATTCATATGTAAGATGTATGTTCATAGTTCTTTGTTTGTCTGTTTGTGAATGGATGTTGTCTTTGGGAGGAGACTTGCAGTCGAGGAGCAACTGAATGCAAAATGATCGACACCAAACATGGAGTTCAAGGTAGAGTTACTGGATCCTTTTATCCTTGTGTTTTATGCATGAATGTGGGGTCTATGCCAGGATAGTAGTAAAAAGTATGAGACTTTAGACGGTTATTTCTGCATGCATTACAGAACCCTTAGTGCTAGTCTGTAGGGGGTTTTCCCACCCACATAAGAATTGGCGACCATACTAGGGAAGATCTCTAGGGTTTTTTGCGGATACTTTTTGGGTGTTTTTAAATTGGTTTGATTACCTTTTTCTGAGTTTCTGCAAGAGTCTGAGTTTGTAGGGATTCTGGTCTTCCATACCAGTACTCCCTGCTTTGATTGCTTGATTATTGTTTTCTTTTTTGGGAAGTTACAGAGGTATACGCAGCCTGTAGTGATCCTGCAGGTGTACATATGTGTCCTACCTTTGGACAACCCGCATACATACGTTGGATGTTGAAGTATCAGTAGCATGCCTAAGTTCAGAAAATATATATATATATTTTTAAAAGGAGAGGTAGTCATTATCTTCCCTGTCAGAAGTGATCCTTCTCAGGGTTTTTCTTGATCTATTCTTGGTCTCTATTGTTGTAGTCTGCAGCCTAGTTATAACCTCAGATTAGCTTTGCTTTATCAAAATTCTCCTTACATTTTCTTTATCGAAGTAAGTTTTTGTGTCTTTAAGGGATTCTGGTTTTCAATACCGGTACTCCCTGCCTAATTTGCTAGATTGTTAGTTTTCATTCTTGATAAGTTCTAGAGGTGTACATGGCCTGCAGTGAGCCTAGAGGCATACATACATGCTCTACCTTTGGATAGCCTGTGTACATACACTGGCTGCTGAAGTGTCAGTAGCGTGCCTATGTTGAGATTATATTTTTTTTTAATAAGGGGCAGTCATCCTCTTCCTTGTCAGAAGTTGTACTTCCCAGGGGTTTTCTTGATCCATTCCTGGTCTCTGTTATAACAACCAGTAGCTTAGGTTTGACTTTAGTTTAGCTTTTCTTTTTTCAAAGATTTCTTGTGTTTTCTTTATAGGGTTTGAGACAAGTCTTCGAGTATTTTCCAATCAGCCTTTTTGGGTTTGGTCAGTGACTCCCCATGATCCATAGGTGGGACAGAATTCATTTATTGGTTTTGTCTTTTCTTTATTTTTCCCCTTTTTTCTTCAAAAAGAAGAAAAGAATACATTTTACAATTTCTTGTTTTGGAAGCATAATAAAAAAATATAGATTTCACTTTCTTTGTTTTGGTTGTTTGCATTAATAATCAGGAAGAATAATGCTTTCAAAAGTTCTTGGATGATTGAATTAGGACAATAATTAGCTCATAGTTGAGCGAAATCTTGTTTTGAGTTTTCTGTTAAAAGATCTTAGAAAAAAAAAGTACTTTGAAAAGTTGGTTAAAGAGTTTAAATGTGCAAATCTGAATTTGTCAAGAAGTAATTTTGTTCACAGATTTATGTTTGTTTTCTTCTTCGTCTCCCAAATACATCACTATTTTCATTTCCATTTCCTTTGAATTAAGACAAGCCACAAAAATTAATGCTTAATTAAAATCAACCAGACTTTATGTTTTTAGGGTCCATCAACTAGTCTAGGCTAGAGCATTGATTTAGGATTGGAGAGGAAACTCTTTAAGGCTACACAAACAAACAAAAGAGTTTGTGCTAGGGAGTGCTAAAAAATCCATTATCGTGAAAGTTATCCATGACCCCTCTCTAACATAGGGGCTAAACATGAGGTTGCACCCGAAAAGGTAGCGGAGCTAACCCCTCCAAAGCCGGACCAAGCGTAGTGGGGAACGCATATAGAGGGCTTATCTTGGGATTATATTGATTGCATTTGCGACGAATATTTGTGGGTCTCGAATCTGTTTGAGGTCCTCATTTGTGTTTCATAATACTTGCTTTTGATACCCTTGATAGGTTTTAGGATTGATACCATGCTCATTGCAGTCCACCCGACTGTCGACTGTACCCGCCCGGTGACTATTCACGCGTTGGCAACCTAGTTGCCTTTATTTTAGAGACTTACACAAGTAACTACGGGGGTATACCATGGTACCTAGGACAGACATTGGGCCACACTTTGCAGAGTATACCTGAAGGGTGATTTCGTATTCAAGTTTCACTTGCACCGATAAGTTTCTCTAGTGTTGGTTGGTGTAACTGTTCTTCCAACTAGCTAGTGATCTGCTTGTCTTATCTCATAGGGACTTTTTCTAGTGTGTGTTGGTTCTTGAACGTTAATAGAAATCCCTAGTGTGTCATTGATCTTCTCACACAGTGGAGGATCAGGAGCTCCACTAGTCACAAAGGCTTCTTGGCCTGCCACCGATTTATCTAGAGCCACCCCCGCCACCGCTAAGGTGAAGACTAGACCAACAAAGGTATTTTGAGGTGACCGGGTTGCACTAAACTTTGCCTGACTCATCTCCGAGAGAAGAACATTTGATCCCAGAAGAACCAACCATTTCACACCTTGGAGCGGAAGCTCTTGGTTCGCACGAACCTCCAAACACTGATCTATCGATGCCCATAATCGTATAGGTTTATCCTTACGAGCGCCAGATAGTGACACAAGCAACAATGGAAATAAATGCTGTGAATTATTCAGAGAATTCTCATATTCCCTCTACGGTTGTCACTACAGGGGGTGTTCCACCTCCTAACCAACCATCGTCAGTCTGGACCACCATGGTCTCGACCACCTCTACCTCGGGAAATGGTTTGATTCTGTCTATCGTGGTGATCACTGATCCTTTCACCCAGAGTGAAACATGCCCTCCATTCTCATATGAGATGCTTGGCTTCGATACAAACTCTGTCCTTTACTACTCCACTCTACAGAATTTAGTTCTGGGGGAAGGGATCTCTAATTATCCTCTACAAGGATCCATGGGGGGCACTTCAGCTTCCTATAAATATTTCCCTTACGGAGGGGGTCATATACCTCCTTCGTCCCCTTAGCTCGGTGGTGCTCACCAGCATCCCACCGGGCCAAACGTAAACTTTAGCTCGTTTGGAGTAGGTAGTCAAGGACTTCCTTCTTATAGCATGCCAGTAGGTTTGACACCATTCTCTTTGTTCGCTGCCTTTGGTAACAACACTTTCTCGTCAGCTTTCGTCTCAGCCGGGGGAAACCCCGGTTATGGACAAAAAAATCTTATGCAGGGTACTATTCCTACACAGGGACAAACCCAAGAATTCCTTCCTCACAAGGACCTTGGAATCCATGACAGGGATCAGTTCCCTTGTAAGGGATGCTGACCAGGGGAAACCCCTTCCATGGCCAATGGAACCCCGGGCAAGGCTCAAGACCTATGCCCATCGGATCGGCAGGGGGAAACCCTTCCCAAAATCCTTGGAATGCAACGCAATTCCAACCTTCTACGTACTATTATGAGAGTCAACCAATAATGTATCAACAAGCACAAAACCCGTACACTGGTCATGGCCATGGTTTTTAGTAGAACCCTAGCCAACAACCTAACTTTTCCTGGCAACCTGGTGCCAGTCAAACTCCAAGCCCCTTTTTCCATGGTTATAATCAACAACCCAAACTACCATTTCTCGAAACTTTGCATTTGCCAGACTTGACAAGGTTATTGAATGACCCTATCTGTCACAATCTGCGTTGGCTTTCTATGCCGACCAAGTTTCCTTCGGACATTCCAAAGTTTGAAGCTAAGCCTAATGAAGATCTAGGCAATCATGTGACTACCTTTCATCTTTGGTGCTCATCCAATTCGTTGAAAGACGACTTCGTCCAGTTGCAATTGTTTCAATGCACTCTCACAGGGAGTGATGCGAAATGGTACATTGAGATCGACTGCTCAAGATACTCTTCCTTCGGTGAATTGGAAATGTCTTTCTTAAACCATTTCCAATTACCTGTCAGATACAACGCCGACACTGAATTTCTGGCCAACTTTGAGAAGACAAAGGCAGACCATATCTCCGATCACATCCGAGAATGGAGACACCGGAAGAGTTTGATAAAAGTGCCAGTCTCACCAGCATTCCTACTTGAGTGGTTCCTTACGTCTTTAGTGCCTTCGTTATCCAAAGATGTCGCAACATCGGGAGTGTTTTCCGAAGAATATGCAATACTGAGAGCTCAACAACTAGAGTTGATTTACTCTTAGTCTGGTTTACTTTACGAAATTTTTCCAGATGCACCATGGTCAATACTTGACAAGACCCGACAGAGAGCTGGACCACATGCCGATGGTATAGTTGGTTTAGCAGAAACGAAGCCCGTTGATCAATTGTCAAAACAATTGCAACAATTGTCGATACAGCAGAAAGCGGCCAACCCGACCACAAGTTCGGCTGACCCCCCTACCCAAACGTCGGATGTACACAGTGTGCAATAGAAAAACCTGAAGGCCACCCAATAGCCTGACGGAAAGAAGAAACAACGAAAGAAGGGTACGGGGGATAAGAAACCTACCAATAATGTTGGTGGGGGAAACAAACAAAAGAAGAAATCGAAGTATCCATGTAACCTGTGCACATAAGACCACCCGACTCACTAGTGCCCTCGGCTTGTGGAGGCCCAAAATTTATTGGTGCAGTAGCAGCCTGTTGTGTTAACGAACCCATTTCAACATGGGCAAAATTTAACTCAAGCCTCTTCGAGCATGGATGAGGGCAGTCAAGGACCCCCTCTGTCTTCGAGTAATCCTTCTTCTGTGAATGTGTATATGATGAAAGGTGATGCCTATATATCGACTAGAGCACATGATTACGGAATTTCAAACACCCCTAAGAAGAGTAAAGAAGTCGAAAACCCACCTCTTCCTCTCCAGATCGAGAAGACGTTGGGAGAAACAATGACATGCATCCCAAAATGTGCGTTCAAGAAATCTTCTCACAATCCAAATGCAAGGGCCTCCCAGAACTACTCTGTGGTGGAGAATTTGTCTCAAACCCCTTGTGCGATGTATGCTTTGGAGGTCCTACAGAACTACCCTTCCCAAAGAAAGACTCTGTTATCCGCCTTAGGATCTCCTGAGACTTATAATTTGGGTACGATCATTCTTTATATGACTGACTTAAAACCTCATCTCCCTTACCACGTGGCATTTCAAATAGTAGTGGCTTACACCATGAAAATGTTTACCCAGAACATTTTCCACATGGTGGTTGATGAGGGTGCCTCGACATGCGTGATGTCATTGGCATGTTGGAAGGACATAGGCCAACCCATTTTGTCTCTGTCACTGACTCTTCCTACAACTTTCAACGGTCATTTGTTTCGACCACATGGAATCATCCCCTCTTTCCTCGTGTAGTTAGGAGGGAAGACCATGTGTGTCAAGGTTGAAGTGGTCCTTGCGTCTCTCGACTATAATCTCTTGTTAGGAAGGAGTTCGACCTATTCTATGCAAGAAGTGGTCGCTATAGTTTTTTGGGTCTTGTTGTTTCCACACGAGGGTCGGATCATGACCATTGATCAATTGTCTTTCTCCCATCCTAACCCTTCATCCGGGGCATCCACGGTCCCAACTATTGATAACCCTCAAACCGACATCATCAATATAGGGGTTGGTTTGTGCCCACCTTTTATGGGTACTTTCGATTTCCCACCTCATTCTAGCGATGTTAATTTCGTATCTGACCAACCTAAGGTTGAGATTTTTCAAGTCTTGTCATTTCGTATGACTTACTTCAACTATCCGTGGACTCTTCCTTACCCATTGGCCATGATGGAAGGGACAGGGCACCAGGGTATGGCCATGCCCTTGTCTACGACAGAAGTTGCGTACTCAATAGTCCAACAAGATTTCACAGACCCTGATCCGACTCCCACACAGGAGTTACATATGAATATCGATCCTACTTAGGCTCAAGGTTCCCTTGTCATTACTAATTCTTTATACTTAGTCTTTCCCTCAGATGAATCGATTATTGAAGTAATGACTAGTCTGGATAGACCCTGGGATGATCTCCATCACAGATCTTATTTCCTTCCAAAGTTAAGAAGAATTGAAGCAGGAGAATTCACTTTGACTATGACTGGAGAGAGGTCTTGTCCCATCAATCCCTTGGCTACACACATTATTTATGCCGAGGGTAATAAGGAAACCATCACTAAAATGATACCTATTGATATCTCCAGAACCCCTGGTGTCGCGGAGAATATTCTCGTCGAAGCTGATTGTTCCCCCGAAGAAATTTGAATCTACATGGATTTATTTAAATAATTCCACGACGTTTTTGCTTGGTCTTATGAGGAAATGCCAGGCATTGATCCAAGAATCGTCGAACACGAAATCATGACTTATCCTAACGCTAAGCCAGTATGGTAGAAGCTTCATCCAATCAATCCTAAGAAAGTAGCAACTATTAAGGCTGAAGTAGAGAAACTTCTCAAAGAAGGTTTTATCTACCCTGTCCATTTGACACAATGGGTGTCAAATCCCATTCAAGTCGACAAAAAACAGGGTACAATTCACGCATGTACATACTTCCAAGATTTGAACAAGGCTTGTCCAAAGGATAACTTCCTCATGCCATTTATTGACCAGATAGTCGATGAATGCGCAAGTTGTGAGGCCTTTTATTTCATGAATGGTTTTTCGGGATACAATCAGATACAGATCAAACCTGAAGACCAACACATAACCGCTTTCATTTGTCTATGGGGTACATACGCTTCTCAGAAGATTCCTTTTGGTCTGAAAAATTTTGGAGCTACCTTTTAGCGGGCCATGTCTTTTTCTTTCCACGATCTCAAACATATAGTCGAGGCCTATCTTGATGATTTAGCATCACGATATTGTAAGAGAGTTGATCATCCCACACACCTCCAACTTATATTTGAGCGATGTCACTACTAATAGATTCACTTGAATCCAAACAAATGTAGTTTTTTCATGACGTCAGATCGTCTACTAGGTTTCATAGTTTTGACAACAGGGATCATGGTCGATCCTCTCAAAGTTGAGGAAATATTTCAGTTGCCTCCACCGCACACAATCCTTGATCTTCAGAGTTTACAGGGAAAAGTGAATTTTTTACGGTGTTTTATCACAAACTATGCCGAGATCTCAAAGGGATTTATGCATTTATTGAAGAATGACGTTCCTTTTCATTTGGGTGAAGCCTCTCAATGCTCTTTCAAATATTTGAAACACGCCCTCGCAACTACCCCTCTGCTTCATCCACCCAATTATAATAAGGATTTCCTATTGTACTTGGCTGAGGCAGAGTCGACCATCGGTGTGGTCTTGGTTTAGGAGGATCATTTTCACTCAAAACATGTGATTTATTACCTGAGTTAAGGCCTGGTTGGACTGGAACTCAATTATTCCCATGTTGAAAAACTTGCATTGGCAGCGGTTCATGCTATCCAACGGTTATGTCATTATATTTTGTTTCGCAAGACCACTGTCATTTCCATTGTGAATCTGTTTCAGTACATGTTGACACGATGAGTATTTGGCAGAAATATCAGTAGATGGATAGTTGTCCTCTAGGAATTTGACTTAGAGATTTTGTTTCATCAAAATCCAAAAAGTTGATGGTCTTTGCGAAACTCGTCTCGGAACTTCCAGTCAAGTCAGGTGATGTTATGCCCAAAGAGTCACCTATTAGAGGAGACATGTTTTTTATCGCGTTTTTGGATCCCTGGTGTGGAGATGTACTTGTCTATATCTAGACTTTGAAATGCCCCACCTCTGCTTCTTGTGATGAGAGTCGTCGTATACGCCATCAGGCCAAGAACTATCTCATACTCAAGGACACTTTATATCATTGAGGTGTAGATTGCATCCTTCGCCAATGTCTCACACATGAAGAAGAAGAAATCGTGCTTAACGATTGCTACACTGGAGCATGTGGTGGTCATCTGTCTGGGTTGGCAACAACCAAAAATATTTTACGATCATGTTACTTCTGACTGACATTAATCAAAGATTGTGTTGAATTGGTCAAGAAGTGCCACCCATGTTAGATCTTCTCTCGGAATATGAGGGCACACCCCACTCCCATGTTTCCCGTCATTACCGTTGGTCCCTTCACCAAGTGGGGGATTGATTACACTACATGAAACCCCCCTTCAGCAGGGGGGCACTGGTATATCATTGTATCAATAGACTACTTCACCAAGTGGGTCAAAGTTATGCCAACATTCAAAGATGACAAAGAGACCGCAACTCTCTTTTTGTTTAACTAGATAATAGCAAGGTTCGATGTCCCGAGAGAGATTGTCACTGACCATGGCAGTCACTTTTAGAACAAAATGATGTCTGAGTTAACATAAAATCTTGGGTTGAGGCAAAAACATTCATCACCCTACTACCCAAAAGTGAATGGTCAGGTGGAAGCTACAAATAAATATCTTAAGACCATTCTAAAGCGAACGATCAATTCGGCCAAGTCAAATTGGCATTTGATGTTATACTCGGCATTATGGGCCTACCAAATGTCTATTAAGACTGTAACCGATTTCTCACCTTTTCAACTCGTTTACGGGCTGGAAGCAGTGTTTCCCATAGAGTGTCAGATCTCGTCTCTAAAGTTGGAAGTACAGTTATTTCCAGACACTCCACCGCTTGAAGATCATTTATTATACCTCGAGCATCTCAATGAGAAGTGTCATGATGCAGCCTTGGATAATGAGGCTCACAAAAAAAAATTCAAGTGTTAGTATGATCGGTTCGTCCGTCCTCGAATTTTCTCTGAAGGTGACCTTGTCCTGGTCTATGACCAAGATAAGGACCCCCTGGGGGAAGGCAAGTTCAAACCCATGTGGTTCAGACCTTTCATCGTGAAATAGGTTCTAAAGAAGGGCACTTATCGTCTGGTGGAATTTGAGGGAAATTCTTTGGCGGAGCCTAGAAATGGGCTCTACCTCAAGAAGTATTACTCATAGGTGGGTCACCTCGGGTGACTTCTTGTAACATATGTATAGTTCTTTTACATTTTCTTTTTTTAGTTTTTGTCTTTTTGGTTTTATGGACATGTCATTTTTGATGTCATATTTTTCATTGTGGCAGATGTCAAGTGAATCAGAGGTGTTTTTTGGGTTTGTAAACGATGCTAGCCAGCACACTCGGAGGCTTGCTTCTGCAGCTTGGGTGATTTTCACACCTCAAGGTTAGTTGCTATATTCAGGAGGTATCTGTTTAGGTGAAACTAAAAACAATGTCGCCGAATACAACGTAGTTCTTGAGTTGATTAGTGATGATTTGTCGCTTTGTATCTCTCACCTCCAAGTCTATTTAGATGCTCAGCTGGTTGTGTCTGAGTTAAATGGGGTTTACCACATTTATGATCCTACTCTACACCGACGGTTCCTTAGGGTACGTCTCTTAGAACGAAGCTTTTATTACATTACGTATATCCATGTTCCTAGTATATTGAATCAAGTTACATATACTCTAGCTAATCATATATTAGATTGGCATATTTCACACATGTAAGAAAAAGCACACACACACACACACATGTAAATACATTTGTAAATAAATGTAATCCATAAAACACAAAAATATGTAAATATTTATATATAGATCGCAAAGTATCAGAGTACATAGGTGGGCACGAGCACCTCAAAAAATATGTGTCCAGTAAAGAGTCACGGGGCTTATGCCCTCAAAAATATACAAAAGGTTCCCTCGGCACATAAGAAGTCTAGCCTAGCTAAGGGCGAGGCTTGTTGGCCCTGCCATAGTGAACAACAACATTGGCCAAATGCCGAAAGAGCTGGACCCAGGTCCATGGTACCCCAACAATGTGAGTCTGCATCGACGGTGGGAGATCCTCGATATCCGCCATAGGAACTATATGAGTAAGTGTGGTGAGGTTCCGCTCCACCCATCTCAAAACTCTCTCAACCTCTTCGACTGGAGGTCTCCCTGTTGTTGCTGGTCCACCAGCTACAGCTAGGCTCGCCTCTGGTCGAAGACGTCGCCTGGTCCTCGTGAAGTCTGTCAGACGCACTGGCCCCACATCTGCATATAACAGATACTTAAGTGTCAAATACTCTGGTATAAACAAAAAAAAATGATATATATAAAAATAAATAAAAATTAAATAACTTAAAAAAAAAAACTTACCCATCTCTCCTCGCTCCTCTTCGGGAGGTACAAGCATGTCAAGATCTCTAGAAAAGTTGATCCCGACATAGGGGTAGTCCTCTATGGTCAGAATTTGTCATGCCCACCAGGAAAAAAACTTGTCGTCAAAGGCCTCGATGGTCCTCCCTCCCCTTTGTCGTGGAAATAATGTCACCCACCTGCATAACGCTGGGAGAGAGGCCTCGTGCCCTCGTATTGTCTCTCTAGGACTGAGACTAGGGACCCTATCGAAGAAGAAAGAGAAAAGAATAGTCCCGAATCCAAATTTTATGTTTCTCTGCATACGACACTCTGTCAACTGCCTCTTCATGCAATCTAGTAAGGTGGTGCTCCAGTCAAAAAATTATGCATTTAAGCACTGAACCGCACAATTCATGTGCACCCGGGAAGCCTGATGTAAAGTTGTGAATCCAGTGATCTGCCCAATGATCAAAACTATCACTTTTAGTGATAGGTTTAAAATCTTGTTTATCATCACCTGAGTGCCCACTTTGTATGTGCCTTCTTCGCAATGGAGTTCAATCAACTCCATTATGTTGCGAGGCCCAGAGGGAAAAGTGTGAAAGTTGACTAGTTCCCCTCTGTTAAATTATGTACCAAGGCAAGTGTTTCTCTTCCCTAGGCCCTAAGGGGGAGAAATTGCCGAATATGGGTCTTAGTCAAATTAATTTGTGAGATGCAAATTAAAAGATAACTTTATGATTAAAGTGAGGGTGAGTGA
>ML818828.1:53462-68307 GCA_009831015.1 Picea engelmannii
TTTTTTAAAAGGAGAGGCAGTCATCCTCTTCCCTGTCAGAAGTGATCCTTCTCAGGGGTTTTCTTGATCTAGTCTTGGTCTCTATTGTTGTAGTCTGTAGCCTAGTTATAACCTCAGATTAGCTTTGCTTTATCAAAATTCTCCTTGCATTTTCTTTATCAAAGTAAGTTTTTGTGTCTTTAAGGGATTCTGGTTTTCAATACCAGTACTCCCTACCTAATTTGCTAGATTGTTAGTTTTCATTCTTGAGAAGTTGCAGAGGTGTACATGGCATGCAGTGATCCTGGAGGCATACATACACGCCCTACCTTTGGATAGCCTATGTACATACATTAGCTGCTGAAGTGTCAGTAGCATGCCTGTGTTGAGATTATATTTGTTTTTAATAAGGGGTAGTCATCCTCTTCCTTGTCAGAATTTGTACTTCCCAGGGGTTTTCTTGATCCATTCTTGGTCTCTATTATAACAACTAGTAGCTTAGTTTTGACTTTAGTTTAGCTTTTCTTTTTTCAAAGATTTCTTGTGTTTTCTTTATAGGGTTTGAGACAAGTCTTCGAGTCTTTTCCAATCATCCTTTTTGGGTTTGGTTAGTGACTCCCCATGATCCGTAGGTGGGACAGAAGTCATTTATTGGTTTTGTATTTTCTTTATTTTTCCCCTTTTCTCTTCAAAAAAGAATAAAAGAATACATTTTACAATTTCTTGTTTTGGAAGCATAATAAAAAAATATAGATTTCACTTTCTTTGTTTTGGTTGTTTGCATTAATAATCAAGAAGAAGAATGCTTTCACAAGTTCTTGGATGATTGAATTAGGACAATAAGTAGCTCATAGTTGAGCGAAATCTTGTTTTGAGTTTTCTGTTAAAAGATCTTAGAAAAAAAAAGTAGTTTGAAAAGTTGGTTAAAGAGTTTAAATGTGCAAATCTGAATTTGTCAAGAAGTAATTTTGTTCACAGCTTTATGTTTGTTTTCTTCTTCGTCTCCCAAATACATCACTATTTTCATTTCCATTTCCTTTGAATTAAGACAAGCCACAAAAATTAATGCTTAATTAAAATCAACTAGACTTTATGTTTGTAGGGTCCATCAACTAGTCTAGGCTAGAGCATTGATTTAGGATTGGAGAGGAAACTCTTTAAGGCTACAAAAAAAAACAAAAGAGTTTGTGCTAGGGAGTGCTAAAAAATCCAGTATCGTGAAAGTTATCCGTGAACCCCCTCTGACATAGGGGCTAAACATGAGGTTGCGCCCGAAAAGGTAGCGGAGATAACCCCTCCAAAGCAGGACCAAGCGTAGTGGGGAATGCATATAGAGGGCTTATCTTGGGATTACATTGATTGCATTTGCGATGGAGCTTTGTGGGTCTCGAAACCATTTGAGGTCCTCAGTTGTGTTTCAGAATACTTTCTTTTGATACCCTTGATAGGTTTCAGGCTTGAGACCATGCTCATTGCAGTCCACCCGACTGTCGACTGTACCCGCCCGGTGACTGTTCACGCGTTGGCAACCTAGTTGCCTTTATTTTAGAGACTTACACAAGTGACTGCGGGGGTATACCATGGTACCTAGGATAGACATCGGGCCACACTTTGCAGAGTATACCTGAAGGGTGATTTCGTATTCGAGTTTCACTTGCACCGGTAAGTTTCTCTAGTGTTGGTTGGTGTAACTGTTCTTCCAACTAGCTAGTGATCTGCTTGTCTTATCTCATAGGGACTTTTTCTAGTGTGTGTTGGTTCTTGAACGTTAATAGAAATCCCTAGTGTGTCATTGATATTCTCACGCAGTGGAGGATCAGGAGCTCCACCGGTCACGAAGGATTCTTGGCCTGCCATCGATTAATCTGGAGCCACCCCCACCACCGCTAAGGTGAAGACTAGACCAACAAAGGTCTTTTGAGGTGATCGGGTCATAGTAAACTACGCCCGACTCATCTCTGAGAGAAGAAAATTTGATCCCAGAAGAACCAACCATTTCATACCTTGGAGCAGAAGATCTTGGTTCGCACGAACCTCCAAACACTGATCTATCGACGCCCATAATCGTACAGGTTTATCCTTACGAGCGCCAGATAGTGACACAAGCAGCAATGGAAATAAATGCTGTGAATTCTTCAGGGATTCTCATATTCCCTCTACGGCTGTCACTACAGGGGGTGTTCCACCTCCTAACCAACCATCGTCAGTCTGGACCACCATGGTCTCGACCACCTCTACCTCGCGAAATGGTCCGATTCTGTCTATCGTGGCGATCACTGATCCTTTCACCCAGAGTGCGACATGCCCTCCATTCTCATACGAGATGCTTGGCTTCGATACGAACTCTGTCCTTTACTACTCCACTCTACAGAATTTAGTTCTGGGGGAAGGGAGCTCTAATTATCCTCTACAAGGATCCATGGGGGGCACTTCATCTTCCTATAAATATTTCCCTTATGGAGGGGGTCATATACCTCCTTCGTCCCCTTAGCTCGGTGGTTCTCACCATCATCCCACCGGGCCAAACATAAACTTTAGCTCATTTGGAGTAGGTATTCAAGGACTTCCTTCTTATAGCATGCCGGTAGGTTCGACACCGTTCTCTTTGTTCGCCGCCTTTGGTAACAACACTTTCTCGTCAGCTATCATCTCAGTCGGGGGAAACCCCGGTTATGGACAAAAAAATCTTATGCAGGGTACTATTCCTGCACAGGGACAAACCCAAGAATTCCTTCCTCAGAAGGACCTTAGAATCCATGACAGGGATCAGTTCCCTTGTAAGGGATGCTGACTGGGGGAAACCCCTTCCATAGCCAATGGAACCCCGTGTAAGGCTTAGGACCTATGCCCGTCGGATCGGCAGGGGGAAACCCTTCCCAAAATCCTTGGAATGCAACGTAATTCCAACCTTCTATGTCCTATTATGAGAGTCAACCAATAATGTCTCAACAAGCACAAAACCCGTACACTGGTCATGGACATGGTTTTTACCAGAACCCTGGCCAACAACCTAACTTTTCCTGGCAACCTGGTGCCAGTCAAACTCCAAGCCCCTTTTTCCATGGTTATAATCAACAACCTAAACTACCATTTCTTGAAACTTTGCATTTGCCAAACTTGAAAAGGTTATTGAATGACCCTATCTGTCACGATCTGCGTTGGCCTTCTATGCCGACCAAGTTGCCTTCGGACATTCCAAAGTTCAAAGCTAAGCCTAATGAAGATCTAGGAAATCATGTGACTACCTTTCATCTTTGGTGCTCATCCAATTTGTTGAAAGACGACTTCGTCCAGTTGCATTTGTTTCAATGCACTCTCATAGGGAGTGATGCGAAATGGTACATTGAGATCGGCTGCTCAAGATACTCTTCCTTCGTTGAATTGGAAATGTCTTTCTTAAACCATTTCCAATTACTTGTCAGATACAACGCCGACACCGAATTTCTGGCCAACTTTGAGTAGACAAAGGCAGACCATATCTCCGATCACATCCGAGAATGGAGACACCGGAAGAGTTTGATAAAAGTGCCAGTCTCACCAGCATTCCTACTTGAGTGGTTCCTTACGTCTTTGGTGCCTCCATTATCCAAAGACGTCACAACATCGGGAGTGTTTTCCGAAGAAGATGCAATAATGAGAGCTCAACAACTAGAGTTGATTTATTCTTAGTCTGGTTTACTTTACGAAATTTTTCCAGATGCACCACGTTCAATACTTGACAAGACCCGACAGAGAGTTGGACCACATGCCGATGGTATAGTTGGTTTAGCAGAAATGAAGCCCGTTGATCAACTGTCAAAACAATTGCAACAATTGTCAATACAGCAGAAAGCGGCCAACCTGACCACAAGTTCGGCTGACCCCCCTACCCAAACGTCGGATGTACACAATGTGCAATAGAAAACCTGAAGGCCACCCAATAGCCTGACGGAAATAAGAAACAATGAAATAAGGGTACGGGGGATAAGAAACGTACCAATAATGTTGGTGGGGGAAACACACAAAAGAAGAAATCGAAGTATCCATGTAACCTGTGCACATAAGACCACCCGACTCACTAGTGCCCTCGGCTTGTGGAGGCCCAAAATTTATTGGCGCAGCAACAACCTGTTGTGTTAACAAACCCATTTCAACATGGGAAAAATTTAACTCAAGCCTCTTCGAGCACAGATGGGGGAAGTCAAGGACCCCCTCTGTCTTCGAGTAATCCTTCGTCTGCGAATGTGTATATGATGAAAGGTGATGCCTATATATTGATTAGAGAACATGATTACAGAATGTCAAACACCCCTAAGAAGAGTAAAGAAGCTGAAAACCCACCTCTTCCTCTCCAGATCGAGAATACGTTGGGAGAAACAATGACACACATCCCAAAAGGTGCGTTCAAGAAAGCTTCTCGCAATCCAAATGCAAGGGCCTCCCAGAACTACTCTGTGGTGGAGGATTTGTCTCAAACCCCTCGTGCGATGTCTGCTTTGGAGGTCCTCCAGAACTACCCTTCCCAAAGAAAGACTCTGTTATCTGCCTTAGGATCTGCTGAGACTTATAATTTGGGTACGATCATGCTTTATACGACTGACTTAAAACCTCGTCTTCCTTACCACATGTCATTTCAAATAGTAGTGGCTTACACCACGAAAATGTTTACCCAGAACATTTTCCGCATGGTGGTTGATGAGGGTGCCTCGACATGCATGATGTCATTGCCATGTTGGAAGGCCATAGGCCAACCCATTTTGTCTCTGTCACCGACTCTTCCTACAACTTTCGACGGTCATTTGTTTCGACCACATGGCATCATCCCCTCTTTCCCCGTGTAGTTAGGAGGGAAGACCGTGTGTGTCGAGGTTGAAGTGGTCCTTGCGTCTCTCGACTACAATCTCTTGTTAGGAAGGAGTTCGACCTATTCTATGCAAGAAGTGGTTGCTATAGTTTTTCGGGTCTTGTTGTTTCCACACAAGGGTCGGATCATGACCATTGATCAATTGTCTTTCTCCCATCCTAACCCTTCATCCGGGGCATCCACGGTCCTGACTATTGATAACCCTCAAACTGACATCGTCAATATAGGGGTTGGTTTGTGCCCACATTTTATGGGTACTTTCGATTTCCCACCTCATTCTAGCGATGTTAATTTCGTATCTGACCAACCTAAGGTTGAGATTTTTCAAGTCTTGTCATTTCGTATGACTTACTTCAACTATCCGTGGACTCTTCCTTACCCATCGGCCATGATGGAAGGGACAAGGCACTAGGGTATGGCCATTCCCTTGTCTGTGACATAAGTTGCGTACTCAATAGTCCAACAAGATTTCACAGACCCTGATCCGACTCCCACACAGGAGTTAGATCTGAATCTCGAGCCTACTTAGGCTTAAGGTTCCCTTGCCATTACTGATTCTTTAGACTTAGTCTTTCCCTCAGACGAAGCGATTATTGAAGCAATGACTAGTCCGGATAGACCCTGGGATGATCTCCATCACAGATCTTATTTCCTCCCAAAGTTAAGAAGAATTGAAGCAAGAGAATTCACTTTGACTATGACTGGAGAGAGGTCTTGTCCCATCAATCCCTTGGCTACACACATTATTTACGCTAAGGGTAATAAGGAAACCATCACTAAAATGATACCTATTGATATCTCCAGAACCCCTGGTGTCGCGGAGAATATTCTCGTCGAAGCTGATTTTTCCCCCGAAGAAATTTGAATCTACATGGATTTATTTAAATAATTCCACGACGTTTTTGCTTGGTCTTATGAGGAAATGCCAGGCATTGATCCAAGAATCGTAGAACACGAAATCATGACTTATCCTAACGCTAAGCCAGTATGGTAGAAGCTTCATCCAATCAATCCTAAGAAAGTAGCAACTATTAAGGCTGAAGTAGAGAAACTTCTCAAAGAAGGTTTTATCTACCCTGTCCATTTGACACAATGGGTGTCAAATTCCATTCAAGTTGACAAAAAACAGGGTACAATTCACGCATGTATAGACTTCCAATATTTGAACAAGGCTTGTCCAAAGGATAACTTCCTCATGCCATTTATTGACCAGATAGTCGATGAATGCGCAAGTTGTGAGGCCTTTTCTTTCATGAATGGTTTTTCGGGATACAATCAGATACAGATCAAACCTGAAGACCAACACATAACTACTTTCATTTGTCTGTGGGGTACATACGCTTATCAGAAGATTCCTTTTGGTCTGAAAAATGTTGGAGCTACCTTTCAATGGGCCATGTCTTTTGCTTTCCACGATATCAAACATATAGTTGAGGCCTATCTCGATGATTTAGCATCACGATCTTGTAAGAGAGTTGATCATCCCACACACCTCCAACTTATCTTTGAGAGATGTCGCTACTAATGGATTTGCTTGAATCCAAACAAATGTAGTTTTTGCGTGACGTCAGGTCGTCTGCTAGGTTTCATAGTTTTGAAAATAGGGATCATGGTCGATCCTCTCAAAGTTGAGGCAATATTTCAGTTGCCTCCACCGCGCACAATCCTTGATCTTCAGAGTTTACAGGGAAAAGCAAATTTTTTACGGTGTTTCATCGCAAACTATGCCGAGATCACAAAGGGATTTATGCATTTACTGAAGAATGACGTTCCTTTTCATTGGGGAGAAGCTGCTCAATGCTCTTTGGAATATTTGAAACACGCCCTCACAACTACCCCTCTGCTTCATCCACCCAATTATAATAAGGATTTCCTATTGTACTTGGCTGAGGCAGAGTCGACCATCGGTGTGGTCTTGGTTCAGGAGGATCATTTTCTCTCAAAACATGTGATTTATTACCTGAGTTGAGGCCTAGTTGGACTGGAACTCAATTATTCCCATGTTGAAAAACTCGCATTGGCAGCAGTTCATGCTATCCAACGGTTCTGTCATTATATTTTGTTTCGCAAGACCATTGTCATTTCCATTGTGAATTTGTTTCAGTACATGTTGACACGATGAATATTTGGCAGAAATATCAGTAGATGGATAGTTTTCCTCTAGGAATTTGACTTAGATTTTGTTTCATCAAAATCCAAAAAGTTGATGGTCTTTGCGGAACTCATCTCGGAACTTCCAGTCAAGTCAGGTGATGTTATGCCCGAAGAGTCACCTATTAAAGGAGACATGTTTTTTATCGTGTCTTTGGATCCCTGGTATGGAGATGTACTTGTATATATCTAGACTTTGAAATGCCCCACCTCTGCTTCTTGTGATGAGAGTCGCTGTATACGCCATCAGGCCAAGAGCTATCTCATACTCGAGGACACTTTATATCATCGAGGTGTAGATTGCATCCTTCGCCGATGTCTCACGCATGAAGAAGAAGAAATCGTGCTTAATGATTGCTACACTGGAGCATGTGGCGGTCATCTGTCTGGGTTGGAAACAACCCAAAATATTTTACGAGCATGTTACTTATGACTGACATTAATCAAAGATTGTGTTGAATTGGTCAAGAAGTGCCACCCATGTTAGATCTTCTCTCGGAATATGAGGGCACACCCCACTCCCATGTTTCCCATCATTACCGTTGGTCCCTTCACCAAGTGGGGGATTGATTACACTACATGCAACCCACCTTCAGCAGGGGGGCACTGGTATATCATTGTATCAATAGACTACTTCACCAAGTGGGTCAAAGTTATGCCAATGTTCAAAGATGACAAAGAGACCGCAACTCTCTTTTTGTTTAACTAGATAATAGCAAGGTTCGATGTCCCGAGAGATATTGTCACTGACCATGGCAGTCACTTTCAGAACAAAATGATGTCTGAGTTAACATCAAAGCTTGGGTTGAGGCAAAAACATTCATCACCCTACTATCCACAAGCGAATGGTCAGGTGGAAGCTGCAAATAAATATCTTAAGACCATTCTAAAGCGAACGATCAATTCGGCCAAGTCAAATTGACATTTGATGTTATACTCGGCATTATGGGCCTACCAAATGTCTATTAAGACTGCAACCGATTTCTCACCTTTTCAACTCGTTTACGGGCTAGAAGCAGTGTTTCCCATAGAGTGTCAGATCTCGTCTCTAAAGTTGGCAGTACAGTTATTTCCAGACACTCCACCGCTTGAAGATTGTTTATTATACCTCGAGCAGCTCAATGAGAAGCGTCGTGATGCGGCCTTGGATAATGAGGCTCACAAAAAAAAATCAAGTGTTAGTATGATCGGTTCGTCCGTCCTCGAATTTTCTCTGAAGGTGACCTTGTCCTGGTCTATGACCAAGATAAGGACCCCTTGGGGGAAGGCAAGTTCAAACCCATGTGTTTCAGACCTTTCATCGTGAAAGAGGTTCTAAAGAAGGGCACTTATCGTCTGGTGGAATTTGAGGGAAATGCTTTGGCGGAGCCTAGAAATGGGTTCTACCTCAAGAAGTATTACTCATAGGTGGGTCACCTTGGGTGACTTCTTGTAACATATGTATAGTTCTCGTACATTTTCTTTTTTTAGTTTTTGTCTTTTTGGTTTTATGGACGTGTCATTTTTGATGTCATATTTTTCATTGTGGCAGATGTCAAGTGAATCAGAGGTGTTTGTTGGGTTTGTAGATGACGTTGGCCAGCGCACTTGGAGGCTTGCTTCTATAGCTTGGGTGATTTTCACACCTCAAGGCTAGTTGCTATATTCAGGAGGTATCTGTTTAGGTGAAACCAAAAACAATGTTTCCGAATACAACGCAATTCTTGAGTTGATTCGTGACTCTTTGTCGCTTTGTATCTCTCACCTCCAGGTCTATTTAGACGCTCAGCTTGTTGTGTTTGAGTTAAATGGGGTTTACCGCATTTATGATCCTACTCTACACCGACGGTTCCTTAGGGTACGTCTCTTAGAATGAAGCTTTTATTACATTACGTATATCCATGTTCCTAGTATATTGAATCAAGTTACAGATACTCTAGCTAATCATATATTAGATTGGCATATTTCATACATGTAAGAAAAAGCACACACACACACACACACACATGTAAATACATTTGTAAATAAATGTAATCCACAAAACACAAAAATATGTAAATATTTATATATAGATCGCAAAGTATCAGAGTACATAGGTGGGAACGAGCACCTCAAAAAATAGTAAAGAGTCATGGGGCTTATGCCCTCAAAAATATACAAAAGGTTCCCTCAACACATAAGAAGTCTAGCCTAGCTAAGGGCGAGGCTTGTTGGCCCTACCATAGTGAACAACAACATTGGCCAAATGCCGAAAGAGCTGGACCCAGGTCCGTGGTACCCCAACAACGTGAGTCTGCATCGATGGTGGGAGATCCTCGATATCCGCCATAGGAACTATATGAGTAAGTGCGGTGAGGTTCCGCTCTACCCGTCTCAAAACTCTCTCAGCCTCTCCGGCTGGAGGTCTCCCTGCTCCTGCTGGTCCACCAGCTACAGCTGGGCTCGCCTCTGGTCGAAGACGCCGCCTGGTCCTCGTGAATTCTGTCAGACGCACTGGCCCCACATCTGCACATAACATATACTTAAGTGTCAAATACTCTGGTATAAACAAANAAAAAAAAACTTACCCATCTCTCCTCGCTCCTCTTTGGGAGGTACAGGCATGTCAAGATCTCTAGAAAAGTTGATCCCGACATAGGGGTAGTCCTCTATGGCCAGAATCTGTCATGCCCACCAGGCAAAAAACTTGTCCTCAAAGGCCTCGATGGTCCTGCCTCCCCTCTGTCGTGGAAACAACGTCGCCCACCTGCATAACACTGGGAGAGAGGCCTCGTGCCCTCGTATCGTCTCTCTAGGACTGAGACTAGGGACCCTCTCAAAGAAGAAAGAGAAAAGAATAGTCCCGAATCCAAATTTTATGTTTCTCCGCATACGACACTCTATCAGTTGCCTCTTCATGCAATCTAGTAAGGTGGTGCTCCAGTCAAAAAATTATGCATTTAAGCACTGAACAACACAATTCATGTGCGCCCGTGAAGCCTGATGTAAAGTTGCGAATCCAATGATCTTCCCAATGATCAAAACTATCACTTTTAGTGATAGGTTTAAAATCTTGTTTATCATCACCTGAGTGCCCACTTTGTATGTGCCTTCTTCGCAATGGAGTTCAATCAACTCCACTTTGTTGTGAGGCCTGGAGGGAAAAGTGTGAAAGTCGACTAGTTCCTCTCTCCTTGAGAGGCCAGTCAGAAAATAGATATCTTCAGTTGTTGGAGTCAACGACTGTCCCTCAAGCATGAATGACCCTGCATCAGGATGCCAGTAATCTACCAAGGCGTTCATCATCCTGGGTTATGCCCGCATGAATGGACACTAGAAGAATTTCAACAAACCACATTGATCCAATGCAACGGTTGCATCGGGGTCCTCTCCGACCAAAAAATCAATGTCCTCATGCTCCCTCACTCTCCAATCAACATACATCCTGCATTTGACAAGTTCATGGGGGATTAACTCTTGCATCTTTTAATTTTTTCAACATTTTGGAGGGTATACGTGGGCTGTAATATACACAGTCGCGTATGCCCACGTGCAGTTTTTTCTCTCCACATGGGCATACATTGGCTGTCATAGGAAAAATTGCATATACGTAGGGGCAACCTTTTTAAAGGTCAGTGCCCTCCAAAAAAACAAAAATAAATGCATAAAGGAAGAATTGAAATGCAAGAGGGGCTAGTATGTACTTACTTGGTCCAAGCGAAAGTTCGTTTCGTCCACTGAAACTCCCGGAATCAACTCTTTTGACAAAGGGGTGTTTTTGGCTTCTTAGTTAATTTCACAATTAACAATGTGATAATGAGCTGCCAACTTCTATTTATAGACTTTTTGGCCTTTTTTTGTCATTTTTTGGACCCCTTTGTCATTTTTTCTAGCCTAAAAATCGTTTAGTATGGTTCAAGAGTTTCTTATAGAATGTTATGATAGGGTTACTTTGGGTATTGGGAAACCTTTTGGAGATTTGGGTCATTTTTAAGGTCCTTTGGTAAAAAGTCATTTTTCCACTTGTTGCATCTAAGTTACGATTCCACCTCCACTTTTTGTACCTCGTTGTCTTTGTTTCTTTTCCATAGGATCGACCCCACCAAGTTGCGACATGGAACCATCATTGCTGCTTTAGAAGTGTCGTAATTTAGTGGTAGAGCCTCCCCCTTCATGGATGCCCTAGGTAGATCCTAGTTGCATTTGTTTGGCATCCATGCCTTCGTTAATGACTATAGGCTCAGGAGTCCTTGTTAGTCTTATCCTAATTACGAGTTTGAGCCTCATCTGCTTGATTCATCATTACTCTTGACCTCACCCTCGGGACTCCCAAATAGTAACGAGTCTTCTTTTAAGCCCTTTTTAGACCCTCTAAACATGAAAATATTTTCGAGCGACCTTGTTTCCCTTCACACTCGCTAAACTAAAATTTGAAGGCACGTCTGTCCAGCGGTAGTTTACCCCTTTTTCAGTCTGAATAGTCAATTGTATGAACAAAAGTATATTCTAGGAGCCTCGGTTCTCTAGAAGAGTATTCTCAGGTATAATTTTAACCCTTTTTCATGCCCGAGGGACTAAATTTATGAAAAAGGAACCCCCACGGAGTCCATAGTTAAGATCTTTTCAGACTCCCTAAGAGTGAAAAGATTGTCAAGAGACCTTGTTCCTTCACACTCGTTAAATTGGTCTAGAAGAACATCCTGTATGGAGTCCATTGTTAAGCCCTTTTTAGACTCCTTAAAAATGAAAAGATTGTCGAGTGATTTGTCTTTGTCACATTCATTAAAAATGTTTTGAATAGACGTCTTTTCAGTGCTAGTTTACCCCTTTTTCGAACCGACTAGACTACCTTCGAAAAAGGTACCCCAGTGGAGTCTCCTTTGATGTTTTTTCAGACTCTCTAAAAATGAAAAACCCACAAGATTACCTTCTCTAGGCTCATTAAAATTACATCGAAGGACATTATCATTGTGTCTTGTTAATCACATTTTCATTCCTTCATATTTGGCCTAATTTCGGCTCCATGTTCCCCTCAACTAAACCATCTGAAGCATGCCTTATACGCAAGCCTTGTAGCACTTTGCCTCTGCATCTTGACACCTTGACCCATGGAGGGATTTTCCCAAGTGTCCTTTTCCTGCATATGTATCCTTGATATGAGCATTAGTGTGTTCCTTGTGCTTGGAAATAGTATGTTTGTGACACTCGTTCCCCCTTTGTAACATAGAATTATTTTATTCTTTTTGAAGCTTCCCAAAAATTATTGAAAAAGACAAAAAAATAAAATATGCCGCAAAAAGAGGAAGGGAAAAGTATTTTCTTTTTGGTAGAACACGAGTCACCCTTGGACAAAGCACATCCTTTCATTTGTTCATCAAGCTATGGAATTTAATATGACCTTAGGAAGTTGTTCTCGCTACATAGATTTGTGTCCTCCTTTGTTTGGTTATTCTTCCAAACATACTGAGAGTTTGCATTGCCACCTGCATCGTGAACTTATGTCAATACCATGTTTCCTGAGTCTCATCAATTGTCATCCTATTGTTCAAGGGATGTTTTTACCAAGATTGAGTTGGCCCTTCTGTATTTTGTCTCTTGAGCTCATGCCCAACCATCCCAAAAATCCCAATCAACTCTTTCTTCAAAATCAATGAATCCCTCAACTTGATCATCAAAATCCTCTAGTTTGTTCCCGACGAGCCGTCGAAGACCTCTGGGTAGTGAATTCGTACACTCATATTACACTCCTACCCAATTTATGAAGATTTTGAAGTTGTTTCTCGAGCTCTGAAGGCCTCATCTCTAGCCATCAGGCATCATTAGATTCTTGAAGATGGATACTATACATGTATATATTTTTTATTTTGAGATGTAGATTCGTTGCGTATTGCTCACAGATGCACTTTATATAGTTATATGACATGGATCTGCAGTGTATTTGATTAGAAACCATGATTTTATTTCATTCTGAGCATGGGTATGCTCGTCTCGGTGAGACAATTGTTATTTTGTAGATGGAACCTTCTGAACTTTGGTCCCTGGGCTCACTCACTTCATACGTTGGTGAATATTGGTAATATATTTTGGCCATCGGATGCTCTTTTGACCTCACACATTAGGGGGCATCTGTTGTAACCCTAATTTGCACTAGACATGCATACCTGACATCAAGCCATCTCACTTACCACTTTTTCCAAGCCACAATTGAACAACTCTTCTAAAAACCACCCTTTTGAAGATGTACGTGCCTTGCACCATTGTTTCCTGTGTGTATACGCTAGCTGACCCATTACAGCCCACATATACCGACAAAAGAAAAAAAAATAGAAAGTTGCGGACGAAATAAAGATTTTTGGGTAATTGCCTAAACCGTTTGACAACCCATAGCCGGTCACTAAACCGGATAAATACCCTCTTTTAGCCTATATAAGAAGAGGTAGGGGTCCCATTTCAAGAGATAAAAAATAAGAGAAAAGAAACTCTGCCCTTTTTTGTATTCCCCTTGCCCTAATCTTTTGCAACCATTTTGTGAGAACTGATGAAGAGAAGCATATGTGGAAGCAGTTGGTGCATAGTTGAAGAGGAGCTCAAGACCAGATTCGAGGAGCAGTAGTCGATCTCACCATTGTAAGTGACTTTTGTGATGTTAATAAAAAGAATTACTTTTCCCGTCCCGCCATACGAGGTGTTCAATATTTAGTTTTGATTTATATTTTACTAGAACATGTAACCCACTAATTCATATGTAAGATGCATGTTTGTAGTTCTTTGTTTGTATGTTTTTGAATGCAGGTTGGCTTTGGGAGGAGACTTGCAATCGAGGAGAAACCGAATGCAAAAGGATCGACACCAAATGCAAAGTTCAAGGTAGATTTACCGGATCCTTTTATCCTTGTGTTTTATGTATGGATGTGGGGTCTATGCCAGGAAAGTAGTAAAAAGTATGAGACTTTAGACGGTTATTTTTTCATGCATTATAGAACCCTTAGTGCTATTCCGTAGGGGTTTTCCCACCCACATCAATGGGGAAAAGTTCAATCATCTTAGGGAATAGTATGAATCAAGTAATGGGAAATAAAAGAAATTTGTATGGGAAAAGTGAAATTTTTTATAGGCAGATTTTAGGGACAACAAGGGGGATCAAAGTGTTGGAACTTGGAGGCAACAATGGTGGACACGTTAGAATTTGTTTGGAGTTATTGAAAATTGAAGAAGAAAGTTGTTAGGCTTGCAAAAGAGGCAAGTTTTTAGGCTTGTAGGAGAACCAGGTTTTCAGGAATGTAGAGTGAACTCCTGTGTGTGAGTTGCACTAGAGAAAAAAGCTTGTTGTTGTTTTGTTTTCTGGTAATTTTCCTAGCAACGAGTTCCTTTGAATTTCCACTAGTGAAATTTTTGGTACCTTTGTGAGAGAGACCATGATAAACGAATGATACAACCCAATGGACTGAGAGCAGTGAAGGGGTACATTCCTTGGGTTGGGAAAGTTGATAGGAAGAAAACTTAAGGAAATTTGGGATAGTTGTAGGAGAATGGTAGTGGGTTGTGGAATTATATAATTCAAGATAGTTGTAGGAGAATGGCAGTGGGTTGTGGAATTATGTGAGCTATGAGTGGAAAGTGAGAGACACCCTATTTTTTGGATTCCTAGCCCCAACTCAGGGGTGACTTTATATTGAAATATGAAACAACAAGTCTATGGTTGGGTGGTACATTCATCCCAAATAGATGGTTACACAAATGATTTTAAAAAGATAAGGGTTTTATCTATTTTCTTAGTTACTTTATGAGTTTAAGTGTCATGCATTTTATTCATTGTACGAAAATGAATTATATATTGTTGTGATCAATTTATTCGTCGTATTCATGTTAGTTTAGCATGTTGTAGTTGCATTTAAATAATGGTACCAACAAATG